>JAMPIV010011389.1:0-175000 GCA_024509875.1 Oreohelix idahoensis
CTAGTTCTGTCTACTCTCACTACCTGGTCTACGGCAGCATCATTTCCCTTTGCGCTACTTACAGATCATAGAGCTATCATTACAGCTAGTTCCCTTGCAGGAAGCCTGTACTAAGCAGTCACCTGCTCTTGTAGCAGTCGTTTCTGTGGCAATTTATTTGACATGATGAAGTTGCCAGCCACATGCAATAACCTTACACTAGTCGGCTTGTACGACATGCCTGTCACTTCACAGGACCTGGGAATGAAACAAGGCACCTGTTCTACAGTTATGGGTGACAATCGTGCCTGTTACATTAATCATTATTAACTCCAGAATGACGAGTGGGGTGAGGTACAAATAGATCTTCGTCTTCTTCACATGTTTTACATAACTATAACTCCTTGGTACTGCGCATTAGTTGTTGTTGTCTCCCATCCGTATCAGACTGTCTTCTACCTTCTCTTTTCATTGTTCTCTACGTCTCTTATATCAATGTTTTCAGATGAAGCAATGTATTACAGCGTTTCTTTTCTTATAACACGGGCCAGTATAACCCTCCACAACATGGCGACAAATAACTGAGTTCTGTTTTGTCTGCTGCATGTCGTGATGACCGCACTAATTCTCCTGTGCTCATTTCATTCCTGTTCATCCCGTTTCAAATTTATTGAATCTGTGTAGTCAAATTTATCATAACTTATGGTCGATGCAAAATGAAAAATGGAAAGGCTTGCATGCTTTTTTCATAGGTGCAATTTAGCTTTTCGGGTGCAAAGTGCGCTTTTTTCAGTATCCTTCTTGACCCTTCCCCCCCCCCCCCACCCCCCCCCCCCCCCCCCAAAAAGCCTCATGAAAAGATTGCAAGGTACACGTTTTTAGTGGCTGTGTTTTCTCGACGAGCTGTCTGTATTTGTTCATTGTGGCTTAGAGAACGAACGAACGAACGAACGAACTTTATTTTCAAAGGGTTAAGAATTGGACAACAACAAGACTGATAAAAATTGAATTCCTCATACAGTAAATGAGTGATTTGAGACATATTCAGAGGTGTGTTATAAGAACTCGCCGTTTCAGTAAGATAGTAATACGAGGAATCCCCAAGCAATTTAATTAACTACCTTGTCCTACTGCCTCTAATAAGCTTACTTTGCATGTTTTACTCATCACTATCATTACCTGAGCGTCCTATTGGCAGAGTGTTTAGAGCGCTGGCAAAGGTACCCGAAACGAAACGGTAGTGTGCTGTTACAGTCTGGGAACGTAAAGGACCCCGTTACGCGCCCATTGAGGCATATTGGGAATATGGTGTTAGGCCCATATTTTCTTGACCGTCGGCACACTAGAGGTGATGTGATCAGCATCACGCCGGCCGCCTTTAACCTTCCCCCCGAGTTGCTCTGGTACCCAATTCATGAGGATGGGTCGACCCTGGAGCCGTTTGCGGTCTAAAAAATACAACCTCATCTGGGGATCGAAACATGGACCACCGAGCTAGGAAGATAGTGCACTAACCACTGCACTACCGCGGTTCCCCTGATAAATGTAGGAAATGACATTGTCTTGAATGCGCTACGTTAATATTAAAACCCAGCTGTAAATAGTTATCTGACTTTGCTCTTGAGCTAGGGAAGGCAAATGCGGCGAGGAAGGGAGCTAGTCACCCCCACCCCTCGTAGCTATAGTCAAATCTCTAACATTTCACTTCCCTACGGCAGTATCTGGTATGGGACTACCTTTAACATTTAAAAAAAAAATTATGAACTATTTTTAGCCGTCCAGGGGATACTTAACGGTTTTCTTGGTACCATGGTTACTTATTATGTCAAACAAAACCAAACAAACAGAATGCAAATTACAACTTCAGTCATAATTGTTAGGGCTATAGCTAAATATTTTTGCCATAGAAAATTTCGAAACAAGACATCCTACCCATAAATCATTTAAGGAAACAACAAACTAATACGATTTATTAAACCCTGCACTATTGTACTTTTTCAAATGCCAGATATGAACAAATTACGACGCGCTGCGAAAATTGGGGAAGAATCTCAGTAAATATTGATTGAAAGCGTAGTTATTTTTTTTTTAGTTTTGTGTGGATTTACGCACTCACAACGAAAAAAGGCATCTATAATAGCCTATTTCTTAGCTGATGTCAAAGAAAACATGTCATACTTTTTTTCCCTCTTCAGCACGACATTTAAGCTCTCACATTTATTAACTTTTTAATACAGCTTACTTTAATAGTTTCTCTAAATCTCTGATGTTTTTAATAAATGTAAGACAATCTAGTAAATCACCAACATCATCACTACCACCACCCCCATCATCACCCTTTTCGCTTCATATGGTGCCCGGAGCCACTACTACGACAAGAAGCCTGCACAAAGCATTCACGTGTTCTAGCAATGGTGGGTTTAGCAGACGTTTCTTTTACATGATGAAGTTGTCAACCCTATGCACAATCACGTGTTAGTCGCCTTGTGCGTTATTGTTGAGGGAGTTGTAAGGGTATTCTTTCTTTGTCTATTCGTAGACCCTCTATTTTCCTGTTCAGCATGAAACGTAACCTGTCACTGTATTCAGTATTTGATATTGCTAACTATAGTCTTGCCTCCACATTTCTGGCGTGTTTGAAAAATATAAGACAACACAATGATAATAGTTTTATCATGATTATAAGTAAACGCTAGCAAGACTTTCTCAAGAGGAAACAGACATAGAAAAGGTAGATTAATGGCTCTTAACTTTTCTTGCGGCAAAGACCCCTTTGATTGTCCAGTGCAGGCTACGGACGCCAATGATTGTCTGGTGAAGGCTATGGATTCATTCTTAGAGAACAAAACGTACATTTCTGCATCATTAGAATTTCTGCATACAAATTATACATTTTCTTACAAAGAAAAATCGTTAACTTTACAAATAGAAATACTGAAATATAAAAACAGTGTGTTAAAAAATACAGTTTTTTAAATATACAAATTATATGATAGTTTTCCGAATAAACATTTTGGTGAAAATAAAATTAATATTTTTAAGTTATGTACAGGGACGCTCTAGAATCCATCCATGGGATACGTTTACTACAAGTTAAGAAACCCTGTGGTAGATATAGTTAAGTAGAAAACAAAGAAATAACATGTTCTTGTAGAACTTGCCAATAAGACATAGATATCGGGATATGTGAAACGTAGAAAACTATTTGTGTTGACATAGAAGTATTAGCACCGAAGAACATGAGAGCAACTATTGAGGAATGACGCAGCTCGTGGCATGACCGAAGTTTTTCCTTACAATTCTCTCACCACATCGAACTTAGTGTTAGGTTAACGTTAACATCGAACTTAGTGCTAGGTTAACCTTTGTACAGAAGCACTTCTTGGTATTTGGCTTATTTACACAGACATAACAACCCCAGAGATCAGTGTAAAGGATATCCACTTCGCCGAGTCATAAATTAGCACATTTGCAAAAAATGCTTTATGATAAATGCCCTCTGAGCTTTGACAGAAGGCGTACGCAGATTTTTGTCATTTTTGACAAATAACACCTTTCATAACTTAAGAGAAGTGTTTGTAAAGCTAAATTCTCTCATAACTAAAGACAGGAAACTCTTTCATAACTTATTAACAATTTTTTAAAGCTAAACTCACTCATAACTTAAGAAAGGAAACTCTCTCATAACTTAATAACAATTTTTGTAAATCTAAAGTCTCTCATAACGTAAGAAAGGAAACTATCTCATAAATAAATATTAGACAAACATAAAGGTATGTTTTCAGGCACTCGTAAGAAATAAAGAAGTAGAACACTAGACGACAGAAAAACAACAGACGTGAGTGGCTTTCCCTTCCTTATGTGTTATAAACTATCTCATATTTTAATAAAAATGTTTGTAAAGCTAAATTCTCTCATAACTTAATGTGGCGCGAGGTTTTATTTGGCTCTTGGATCAGTATAGTACTGACAATTACAGAAATAGAATTTCTGCAGAAAATGGTGAAGTCCCAGTGTCTGAGAGGACTACTGGTATCACAAATTAGTTACGGCTGTGAATGATCTGATCTCGAAACAATAGTATAGAGGAGACCGACATAAAGCGCCACCTCTGCTGTGTAACTAATTGTGATATTAAACAAAGCAAGGAAACAGATTTTTACTTAACAATGATAAAATTGACAAGTCGTTCAAAATACAATTTCCTTATATTTTATTTAGTATATATACACTATCTACTCTTGTGCTGAAAGGTGAATGTTGCAAAAAATGGAATGAAATGAATTGGTAAGTTTACATATGATTTACAAATATTTATATTTATAAATATTACAACACGTTTTCCAATTATAGGAACAAAAATTATATCAGCTGTGCTGTTAATTAAGGATATAACGTTTATCAGCTATGCTGTTATTTACGTATAATTTATCCACTATGATCTTATTATTGTCTCTTGCTACGCTAATTCACGTTTTCTTCATTGACAGTTCTATGCTCACAATGCCGACAGAAATGGTACTAATGTGTACTCATCTCTCTTAAGTCTGTTCTTCTTTGTTTGGTTCACACCACCGGCAGAGTATCGTTCCTTTAGCCCACCCAAGACTGAGGGGGACCAAAGATGTAGAGTCTGGTCAACCTCTATGCTCCTGCGGAGTTCCAGGCAGCGGGATTGACTCGAACATACGACCTCAGGTTTTTTTTTAGGACACAATTAAACCTGTAACAAAGCAAAAATAGGGGCTAATTTCTGTCCTCAAGCCCACCTATTTCTAGTGTGAGTGAAATGAGCGTGTCTCCGATGTATGCATGTGGGATGAATGACAACATGGCTCAGTATGATTTAGCAATAGCGAGACAAGACAGGTGTCTACTTGCAAAACATTCTTTCTGATAAACTAATACATGGATACATTCAATAATATAGATTCAATACATGAATACATTTTATACATGAATACATCCCATAATATAAATCAATACATGAATAAATCCAATAATATGTACACCTAGGTGTGATACAACAATGTCCTTCCCCCTATACTATATCACGCCCTCTCTGACAATAGCTGGTAACATATATCCTAACAATATTGTTATGTTCTTATGATAGGAGTATATGAGACGAGGACTGGTTGGTGATATATCAGGTTGGAGTTATAGGAGACAATAGATTGGAGTTAGATGCGACAATAGATTGAGTCCTGACAAGGACTGTTTTGGTTATATTGGAGTTGGTCTTATCTGAGACAATAGATTGAGTTATAGAAGACAATAGATTGAGTTAGATGCGACAATAGATTGAGTCCTGACAAGGACTGTTTTGGTTATATTGCAGGTTATAGGAGACAATAGGTTGAAGTATGAGTCCTATTAGTCTTCGTTTATTCAATCATAATAGGAAATACAATCATTATACTTAATTCCCCCCAAGATACAATCAGTAACCTGATAGGTAGTATAAATGACACACAACAAATACCAACGGTTATCGTAAAAATATTTACCCTCCTAAGATTTTAAACTGGCCAGGTTTTGACGCGACTTAGTGAAGTAGGTTGCAGGTCGATGCCCTCAGGTAAGTTACCATAAATCAAGGTGACAGCTTCTCCCTCTTCAGTCTGTATCTCTGGCGTCAAGTTCGGGGTTGCGTGGTTAGCATAAAATCCGCCCGATTATATAGTCAAGTAACTACTTGAGGAAAGCTTTCGGTTGGTTCCTGGCGGAGCAAGTTGATTGGTTTCCTCCGGTTTTGTACCTGGTCTCATACAGCCTAATTTTATTCAGTTTTCATCGGCCATCTTGCGTGAACAAGATGGCCGTTAATTTATTCTGTCTCAGAGACTGGTGAACGTTGATCGTTGATTGGTTGAAGCAAATCTGTATCTCGACATAGTGATTAACAAAGTAGTGGGTTACACTTCGTTTCACGACATAGCCCCCTCCTTTCCTAGCTGTGACTTGTCATAGCTGACGTGTAAACCCATGCTGTGGTTAATCCTTTTGCGTCTGTCCTTCCAGAGTACTAGGGTGTCGACTTAAAAAATCAGCTCCTACATTGTCTCTTCCCGGAATGTAATTCACGGTAAAGGAATAAGGCGCAAGAAGCAGACTCCACCTTAACAATCTCGAATTTAGCTTTTTAGATGCAGCCAAGAATGTTAAAGGTTGGTGATCGCTTTGGACAATGAAGTGTGTCCCATACAGATAAGGTGAAAATTTGTTGATGGACCAAATTAGAGCTAAACATTCCTTCTCTATGGTCGAGTAGTTCAACTCAGCTGCATTCAGCTTCCTACTGGCGTAGGCGACTGGTAAAAGTTTCTCCGGCTGGGCTTTTGATTTCTGCAAGAGAGTTGCACCAATACCTATACTGCTAGCGTCCGTTCTTAATACAAATTCCTGTGTGATATCGGGTAGTGTAAGGATGGGTTTGCTGGTGAGTTTTGCTTTTAGCTCTGTGTAAGCTTTTTCACAATCAGCATTCCATTGGATTTTGTCAGGCTGTCCTTTCTTCGTTAAGTTGGTTAATGGTGCACACAGAGAGTTAAAGTGGGGTATGTACTTCTGTCGCATGTTACGCATTGCCTAGTTAAATGTTTGAAGACCGAAAAGTGGGACACCAGTGTGCTGACCTGAACAAAGGAATGCAGGGGTATTTTCCTGTGTGTATCTAGGGCAGCCAATCAGAGAAGGGGTTTCCCACGGTCAGATAGAATGACTTCGGCGATTGTATAAGGAAGAATAATCGTCCGAAACATGGTTAGACTTAGACATCGGGAAGGAGAACGGAATGACAGACAAGGATGAGAATGGTCTCCTTTTGACGAGAATATCTTCATTTATGTATAGGTACAAGGAAATCAGAAGGGAGTAAGTAGTTGTGAAGAATTTCGCAAGAATAGTGTCCGTGCATTGAGAAATCCTGTGTTTTTCCTATTTATAATTCAATATAAAATCGTTAACACGACAGATATAGGAAAACAACATATGGATATAAAGGTCAACTCATGGAGAACGGAAATATATAACTCCAAAGGCTTGAACTGGGAAAGGTGAAATGCACGAGACCAAGGTTTGAAACACCTCTAGCACAAACCCCCCGAAGTTACAACTTTTTTGGGAAGTTTGCTGGAGTTGCGAGCCTTGTTTCCTGTACGTCCGGTAGCTGCATATATAAGGGCGGACGTAAATGATTTCAAATTCACTTGTACAGCGAGGCAAGACAGAAGGACAACGGCTGGAGAGAGAGAAACGTGTCACGGCCAATATCTTGTTATTTGCAGCCAGGCAGTTCTGTTACTCCACTAAAGCCAGTCTTTACTGATCTTAATTAGATCCTGCGAGGGTATGTAAAGTTACTATGTAAAATAATACAGTAATTACAACTTTATTTCAGGATTTGTTAATCTTTATTTCAAGATTTGTTTAATCTATATGTTATGAAAGTATCATGTATATTAATTGATTAATTGGTATGATTGTTGAAGATTGGAACCCGAAATATAACCACCATGACTGAGTCCGTATCAGGGCTAGCACAATCCTTTTCCGGACTAATAACAATTCTTTTCAGGACTACCAACAATCATTATCAAAGCTTATTCAATCTGTTTTCAAGTTACTGCACTTTACAGAGCTAACGTGTCAGGCAGGGGGATACTATAACCTCATACCATATATGTGTGTACATATTATTTTGTATTATTTGATTTTATAAAATGTTCCACAGTAGACACCTGTCTTGTCACTGATCCATAATCATGCATTTTCACGCATACATCTGAAAACAAATTCATCTCACCTACAATAGGAATGTGGTAATTGTTATCCACAAATAGCCACATATCCTACAATTATCTGCAGGTTCATACTTGTCAACCAAAAGTCAGAGGTCAATGATCAAGAATTGCTCGATGATCAATGCGAATCGCCCCGGCAGTGTCTGGATTGGTAGAAGCAAGACCTACTGAAGCTGTACATCTCATATGAACACTGATTAACCTAACAGATGAGTGATATTTGTGACAATCGTGCACCCAAGAAGTGATAATTGTCAAGCAGAGTTTTGTGATGACAATTTGCGTGATAAACTAGTGAAAGTTATAAAGTGAATAAGACAGTGAAGAAGTCTATTACCCAACTAATTGGAAGAGTCTAAAGAAATGACATTTTAGTTTAACTTGCAAAAACTGTAATTGAATTCGCCAATTTGGTTTTGTATAAATATAACTTTTGTATCACCAGTCACACACAATCACCACAATTAGATAGATGTAAATAAAGAGGATATAAATTGTATTCACCAGCTTTATTCATTCAATATAGTTGATACTGAGTTTGGTTGAATTTTTATTATATCACAGGTGGTCACATAGCGGAGGTGGCGCAGTAAGGTCTGACTGTTCTCTGAATATTTTCAGTCCAGATACTTTCACAGCCGTGACTATCGAGTGATACCAGTGTACTTCTCTGTCACTGGGACCTCACACATTCTGGAGAGAATACTATTTCTACTCTAGCACTATCATCTCACACATATAAAACCTTCCGCTACAGTGGGGGCTCGATCGCGGGATATTCTCGTATATCCTGAGCCATCCTCTATCTAATACATCTATCTTTAGTCTATCTTGGGCCACCAATAGAAAAAAAAAAAAAAAAATTTTTTTTTTTTTGAAATTCTAGAACAAGATTTTTTTCTCAGTAACAGTACCTTAGAGTACTTAGTAAATATTGACTATCACAAGGTTGCACGATTAATTGTGTTGTCCATTTGATAATTATTTTAAGTAAGTTTAGGTAAGTTTTCATACCCTACTTAACTTAATATAATGGCTGACTTAGTGAAGTTCAGAACTGCGATCATGCAAATGGGAAAAGAGCTGGACTTGACAGGTGATGCTCTCGTCCAGTATGTCACAACTGAAGTGGACAAACATATGGATAGAGAGGAAAGGAAGCTGCAAGCAGAAGCTGAGAGAGAAGCCAAAAGACTAGAAGCTGAGAGAGAAGCCAAAAGAATGGAAGCTGAAGAAAAGAGGCTGCTGTTGGAAGTTGAGGCTCAAGCCAAGAAATTGGAGGCTGAAGAAAGAAGATTAACAGCTGAGGAAAGGAAGCTACAAGCTGATAGAGACCATGAACTGAGATTAAAAGAGCTTGAAATACAGGCAGTGGCTACTACTAATGGTAGTAGGTATCTCATTCGGATACCAGCGCCAGCCAAAGCACCTCCAATGGAGCTATGAACTTCCACTTGGACCCATTTGTGGAGAAAGAAGAGGGAATAGAGGATTACCTTGATAGATATGAACGATTGGCCACTACTTATGGCCTAGAAAAAGAAAAGTGGAATTTGAAGTTGTCACAGGGATTGAGAGGTGTATCTTATAATGTCTACTTGAAGATGCAAAAAGAAGATCAGGAAAATTATGAAGCCTTGAAACAAGCATTGTTGGTGCGTTACGAACAAAACGCAGAAGCTTATAGAAGGCGATTTAGAACTGCTATGCTCCAGACAGGAGAAACATATCAGCAGTTCTCAGCAAGGTTGGAAAGTTACTTGCTGAGGTGGTGTCAGTTAGGAAACTTCAATCAGGATTTTGAAGGGATCAAGGAGATGATGTTGATAGAACAACTCCTGGAGTCCATGTCTCCTGAGACGAAGACATTCCTAGTAGAACATAAAAGAGAGAGATTAGATGAAATAATCATCTATGCAGAAAGTCACAAACTGGCTCACCCCCTGACTCAAGGAAACAAGAGGAAGCAGGGAGATAGTTTCAAGTCACCTCAAAACCAAAACGAGTTTGAACAAAAGGACAATACAACCAAGAACAACCAAAGATATGACTACAAAGACAAGAACCCTCCAGGATATAACAATAAACCCTCACGAAGGGAAGAAAAATGGTGTAAGTTCTGCAAAATGAACAACCACAACACTGATAATTGTGGAAGGAAAAAACCTCTTCATCATGCTGCATGCTTACAGGTGAGGACTTCTGATAGGAAGGAACTGACGGTGATTCAGAATAGCCTCCATCACCCACCTACACAGGAGATAGTGACTGTGAATGGCAAACAAGTCACAGGAATGTATGACACAGGTTTGTCCTATGACGCAGTCGTGTGTGCATCTCTGGTGCGCCCTGAACAAATCACCACAGAAACAGTAGATATTCAAGGGCCACTAAAGGGAGCATTACCCCTAACTTTACCCATAGCAAAGATTCATGTCAGTTGTCGCTATGTGGAAGGGGAGATAAATGCAGCAGTGTTAGATGATCCCTTTTACCCCCTGATGTTGGGGCGTAGATATGTTTTCTTGGGAAACCCGGTAAAACCTGTGGTTATGGCAGAAATCCAGACCAGGTCTGACTCCAGGAACATAGAGAGGGACACCAAATTAAAATTTCATTCTACTGAAATGAAACGGGCTCAAGTAGCTGACAGCACATTGAAGCCTTGTTTTGGCAAACTGTCAAAACCACATAACACTCCAAGGAAAGGAAATTTCTATATGGAACATGGACTCTTGCACAGGAAAGCTGGCAGAGGGACGAAAAGTCATGGTCAAATTGTTGTACCATCCACCTATAGAAATAAGGTTATAGGCTGGGGGCACATAACTTTGAGTGAACACCTGGGTAATGGTGCCACAAAACAAAGAATAGCCACCCAGTACTACTGGCCAGGTATTACGGAAGACATCAATTGGTATGTAAATTCCTGTCCAGAGTGCACTCATGTAGATTCAGAAAGTCGGCGGAAGAGTCTTCAAAAGTCTACAAGCAAACCAGCCATCATGGGTACTCCCGAGATTTGCACTGGAGGGGAAAAGAAACATCCCACACAGGTTGAATTTCAGTCTGAAACCCATGCACTGGAAGAAAAGAACAAATCACGTAGCCAAAATCAAACACCTACGAATTTGCGAGGGAAAACCGCAACCAACTATCAACGAAAAGAGGGCGGTAAACTTCAAGGGAAACCTACCGACCCCATTTCACCAGCGGTAAGGGCCTGGATGAAAAGCCGAACTGGGAAAAGAGAGATAGCGAAGGATAAATCTATATCCATGAAAACAAAATGTAGGAGCAGATTTTCTTACTCGACACCCAACTGAGATAGAACGAGAGTAAGAAGAACATTAACTACGGCAAAGCTTACAGTTGTTAGCTGTAGAAATCTACAGCTTAAAAGAGAGGGAGGCTCTGTCGCATGTTACGCATTGCCTAGTTAAATGTTTGAAGACCGAAAAGTGGGACACCAGTGTGCTGACCTGAACAAAGGAATGCAGGGGTATTTTCCTGTGTGTATCTAGGGCAGCCAATCAGAGAAGGGGTTTCCCACGGTCAGATAGAATGACTTCGGCGATTGTATAAGGAAGAATAATCGTCCGAAACATGGTTAGACTTAGACATCGGGAAGGAGAACGGAATGACAGACAAGGATGAGAATGGTCTCCTTTTGACGAGAATATCTTCATTTATGTATAGGTACAAGGAAATCAGAAGGGAGTAAGTAGTTGTGAAGAATTTCGCAAGAATAGTGTCCGTGCATTGAGAAATCCTGTGTTTTTCCTATTTATAATTCAATATAAAATCGTTAACACGACAGATATAGGAAAACAACATATGGATATAAAGGTCAACTCATGGAGAACGGAAATATATAACTCCAAAGGCTTGAACTGGGAAAGGTGAAATGCACGAGACCAAGGTTTGAAACACCTCTAGCACAAACCCCCCGAAGTTACAACTTTTTTGGGAAGTTTGCTGGAGTTGCGAGCCTTGTTTCCTGTACGTCCGGTAGCTGCATATATAAGGGCGGACGTAAATGATTTCAAATTCACTTGTACAGCGAGGCAAGACAGAAGGACAACGGCTGGAGAGAGAGAAACGTGTCACGGCCAATATCTTGTTATTTGCAGCCAGGCAGTTCTGTTACTCCACTAAAGCCAGTCTTTACTGATCTTAATTAGATCCTGCGAGGGTATGTAAAGTTACTATGTAAAATAATACAGTAATTACAACTTTATTTCAGGATTTGGTTAATCTTTATTTCAAGATTTGTTTAATCTATATGTTATGAAAGTATCATGTATATTAATTGATTAATTGGTATGATTGTTGAAGATTGGAACCCGAAATATAACCACCATGACTGAGTCCGTATCAGGGCTAGCACAATCCTTTTCCGGACTAATAACAATTCTTTTCAGGACTACCAACAATCATTATCAAAGCTTATTCAATCTGTTTTCAAGTTACTGCACTTTACAGAGCTAACGTGTCAGGCAGGGGGATACTATAACCTCATACCATATATGTGTGTACATATTATTTTGTATTATTTGATTTTATAAAATGTTCCACAGTAGACACCTGTCTTGTCACTGATCCATAATCATGCATTTTCACGCATACATCTGAAAACAAATTCATCTCACCTACAATAGGAATGTGGTAATTGTTATCCACAAATAGCCACATATCCTACAATTATCTGCAGGTTCATACTTGTCAACCAAAAGTCAGAGGTCAATGATCAAGAATTGCTCGATGATCAATGCGAATCGCCCCGGCAGTGTCTGGATTGGTAGAAGCAAGACCTACTGAAGCTGTACATCTCATATGAACACTGATTAACTAAACAGATGAGTGATATTTGTGACAATCGTGCACCCAAGAAGTGATAATTGTCAAGCAGAGTTTTGTGATGACAATTTGCGTGATAAACTAGTGAAAGTTATAAAGTGAATAAGACAGTGAAGAAGTCTATTACCCAACTAATTGGAAGAGTCTAAAGAAATGACATTTTAGTTTAACTTGCAAAAACTGTAATTGAATTCGCCAATTTGGTTTTGTATAAATATAACTTTTGTATCACCAGTCACACACAATCACCACAATTAGATAGATGTAAATAAAGAGGATATAAATTGTATTCACCAGCTTTATTCATTCAATATAGTTGATACTGAGTTTGGTTGAATTTTTATTATATCACAGGTGGTCACATAGCGGAGGTGGCGCAGTAAGGTCTGACTGTTCTCTGAATATTTTCAGTCCAGATACTTTCACAGCCGTGACTATCGAGTGATACCAGTGTACTTCTCTGTCACTGGGACCTCACACATTCTGGAGAGAATACTATTTCTACTCTAGCACTATCATCTCACACATATAAAACCTTCCGCTACAACTTCTGATAGAACCCACATAAAGACACGAATGATCTCACATCTTTCTTCGTTTGAGGTCTGGGTGCCTTCTTTAGCTTCTCTATATTCTTTGGGTCAGGAGAATATGACCTGTAGAAATAGTGTGACCTAGGAATTCCAACTCCTTACAATCGATATAGCACTTGGTTGGACGTGCAGTCAATCCAGTTTCTCTCAGTCTGTCAAACAACATGGAGAGCGCTACTATATGCTCTTCAAATGTGTTTGTTGCAACAAGAATGTCATCCATAAAGTTAGTGATATGGGGATTTTGTAGAGGTTCCAATAATTTCCTCATCATTCTTGAAAAGATACTTGGAGCATTTTTCAACCCAAAGAGTAGTACATTAAACTCGTAGTGTCCGTCTGATGTACTGAATGCCAGCATTTTCCTAACTTCTGGTTTCACTGGTATTTGGTAGTATCCCTTGCTTAGATCTACCTTCGATAAATACCTAGCCTTACTCAGTGTAGAGAACAGCTGGTTGGTGTCAGGTAATGGGTCCACCTGAGATTCTGTGATCGCATATAGCTTTCGGTAGTCAATACATAACCTGTGTTCACCACTAGGCTTCCTTAATAGCACCACACTTGAGCTATAGGGAGATTCAGACTTTGAAATAATTCTCTCTTTTAAGAGATAGTCAATCTCATCCTTGAGTGTTTGTGCTTGCTATTGTTCAGTCCATGTCCGCAGCAATGCTTCCAGTGGACTGTGTATGGGGACGGCAATACAACAACGTTGCCGGACCCACACCTATTTCTATTGTAAGGGGCAGTATACCGAAGTGGGGCCTGTCTCCCTCAGCTGTTTGGTACAGCCCTGGTTCCTACCTCCTTTGGTTCGGGTTTGTTTCTGCAGCTTTTTTAATACTGGTTGCTGACTAACCAAATTTTCCAAATGATCCAGGCCATGGTGTTCCGACAAATATCTAGTCGGGGTGGGATGTCTCTCGTCCCCTCTCTGTACAATACGGAGAGTTGCCATGGTTACTGGTGTAACAGTAGACTTGTTGTGATTTCGTTTTCTCGTTATCACTGCTTCTACCTGTTGTTTTCTCTTGTGTATCTTCTTTGTGGGCCTACGTCCGCAACAATGCTTCCCTAGGTCCTGTAACTGGTCTACGCTTCTGAATGAGGTTACCTGGTTACATTCTGAACAGGATTTCATATACCGACTTATGTCTTCAATTATTCCTGGCCAGTAATATCGCAATGCTATATTTTGACCAGTGGCCAATTTTCCTCTGTGGCCACTGCCTGATGTAGCATGCTCTTGCTCCATAATTTCCTCCCTAAAGAATTTTGGCACTACCAGCTGTCCATGCCTTTTAGGTCCTTTTCCAGCTTGTCTGTAGAGTAGGCCATTTTCCATATAGTAGTCTCCTTTCTCTGGAGGGTTATGGGCCTTTGGCAATTTGCCAAAACAAGGCTTCAATGTGCTGTCTGCTGTTTGAGCCTTTTTCATCTTTGTACGATGAATGTTTATTGGATCTCCCTCCTCCTTTTTGGTGCTCGACGTGGTATGGTTTGCTGCCATGACAACAGGTTTTATTGGGTCACCCAAAAAGACATATTTACATCCTATTACCAGCGGGTATATAGGATCATCACTTACTGCTGCTCTTATCACTCCTTCTACATAGCGAGTTCTCACGTTGATCCTTGCTATGGGAAGTGTCATGGTGCCGGTTCCCTGCATTGCCCCTTGTATGTCCACTGTTTCTGTGGTAAGTTGGTCAGGGTGCACTAGAGTTGCACTCACGACTGAGTCGAATTCCAAACCTGAATCATATAAGCACTGAATTTTAGTGCCATTACATGTCACTTCCTCACAGACAGGGGGATGATGGAGGTCATTCTGACTACCTGCCAGTTCCTTCCTTCCCTTGTTCCCTGTTGTGAGACATGCAGCGTAATAAGGAGGGTTGTTCCTTCTGCAGTCTGCAGTATTGTGGTTACTCATTAGACAAGTTTTACACCACTTTCCTTCCTTGCGGTAAGGTGTCTTATCCGATCTTAGAGGGTTTTTGTCCTTTTGGTCAAATCTTTGTTTGTTCCTTGTGGTATGGTCCTTTTGTTCATATTTGGTATAGTTTTGTGATGATTTGAAGTTTTCATCCTGCTTTTTCCTATTTCCTAATACTTCTGCCTGAGCTGCTTGATATCTCTCAGCAACAGTTACAATATCTCCCAATCTCTCTGCTCCTTGTTCCATGATAAACTTCCTCATTTCTTGAGGCATGGACTCTTTCACTTGCTCCATCATTATCATTTCTTTCAGGTCCTGACACTTTCCTAAACTACTCCATTTTTCCAAATAGGTTTCCAATCTAGCAGAGAACTGGTGATAGTTTTCTCCTGGAAGAAGTTTGGCTGTTCGGAATTTCTTTCTATATGATTCTGAGTTCTTTTCATATCTCACAAGCAGTGCCTGTTTCAGGATTTCATAATCTTCCTGGTCATCTCTTGAGAGCTTCAAATATACATCGTAGGCAACACCTCTCAATCCCTGAGATAGTTTAAGACTCCACTTTTCTTTCACTAAGCCATAGGTAGTGGCAAGTCTTTCGTATCTATCCAGGTACGACTCAATGGCGTCTTCTTTCTCAACAAATGGGTCCAGATGAAAATTCATGGCCCCACTTGAGGTGCTCTGGCTGGAGCTACTCTCAGAGTGAGGTGAGCTCCCACCATTATTGCCAGTATTTGCCTGAATTTCAAGCTCTTTTAATCTCAACTGATGGTCTCTCTCTGCTTGTAATTTCCTTTCCTCAGCTTCAATTTTCTTTGCCTCATTTTCAGCCTCCCATTTCTTGGCTTCCATTTCTAATCTTTTGTCTTCTCTCTCAGCTTCTGCTTGCAACCGCCTTTCCTCAGCCTCAAATTTCTTTGCTTCTCTATCAGCCTCTAATTTCCTTGCTTCAGTCTCTAATTGCAACTTTCTTTCTTCCATATCCATGTGTTTGTCCACTTCTGTTGTGACATACTGAGTAAGAGCATCACCTGTCATATTTAATTCCTTACCCATCTGCATGACCGCAGTCCTGAACTTCACTAGATCAGCCATGGCGTTACTTAGAGAGGGTATGTAAATTTACTATAACCAAATTATTGTAATTAAAATTAATTACTTTAAATGAACAAAAAATTTCCGTGCAACTTTGTGAGCATCAACTATTTACTGAGTACTAAATGGTACTCCTCCTAAGAAAATATTGTTTTAAAAATCCTAAAATAGAATTTTTTTTCAAAAAATAAAAATTTATTTTCTTATGTTACCTATGGGTGGCACAAGATAGAGTGTAGATAGATGAATAGACTAAGTATGGCTCAAGATATACAGAAATATCCCAGGAACGAGCCCCCAGTGTGGCGCGAGGTTTTATTTGGCTCTTGGATCAGTATAGTACTGACAATTACAGAAATAGAATTTCTGCAGAAAATGGTGAAGTCCCAGTGTCTGAGAGGACTACTGGTATCACAAATTAGTTACGGCTGTGAATGATCTGATCTCGAAACAATAGTATAGAGGAGACCGACATAAAGCGCCACCTCTGCTGTGTAACTAATTGTGATATTAAACAAAGCAAGGAAACAGATTTTTACTTAACAATGATAAAATTGACAAGTCGTTCAAAATACAATTTCCTTATATTTTATTTAGTATATATACACTATCTACTCTTGTGCTGAAAGGTGAATGTTGCAAAAAATGGAATGAAATGAATTTGTAAGTTTACATATGATTTACAAATATTTATATTTATAAATATTACAACACGTTTTCCAATTATAGGAACAAAAATTATATCAGCTGTGCTGTTAATTAAGGATATAACGTTTATCAGCTATGCTGTTATTTACGTATAATTTATCCACTATGATCTTATTATTGTCTCTTGCTACGCTAATTCACGTTTTCTTCATTGACAGTTCTATGCTCACAATGCCGACAGAAATGGTACTAATCTGTACTCATGCTCATACAGCCTAATTTTATTCAGTTTAAATCCGCCATCTTGCGTGAACATGATGGCCGTTAATTTATTCTGTCTCAGAGACTGGTGAACGGTGCAAGTTGATTGGTTGAAGCAAATCTGTATCTCGACATAGTGATTAACAAAGTAGTGGGTTACACTTCGTTTCACGACAATGGGGTCGAAGAATTTCATTGACGTATCGTTGCGGATTCAAGCCTCCTTCAGTGTGCACCAATTGACTCGTTCCGTTGTAACTGATCATTCCCCACACCATTGCACCTCCACCACCGTGCGGCGGAGCTTCATCAACGCAATTTTGGGCAAAACGTTCATTTCGCCTACGGTAGACCCTACGCCATCATGACGCTGCAACAAAAAGAAAGATTCGTCACTAAACCAGACACGTCTCCATTGATTGTCAGCTGCCCAGGGACGATGCTGGTTGGCCCAAAGAAGTCGATTTTGGCGATGGCGGCGCGTAAGGACAGGTCCTCGGTGAGGTCGTTGTGACCAAAGTCCAGCGTCATGCAGTCTATTCCGGACATTTTGATCAGACACATGACGTCCTGCAGGCAATGACTGGGCAGTTGAGGAAGCTGTTGTAAACCTGTCTCTGAGGTGACGAAACCGAATAAAGCAATCCTCCGCTGCTGTTGTCACTCTGGGTCGTCCACTGCGATGCCGGCCTTCAACTGAGCCAGTGGCTTGGAACTGGTGCCAAAGTCGACTGATAGTACTGTGATGCACGTTTAGATGCCTGGCAACCTGACTTTGACTTTCGCCTGCATGCAGTCGGCCAATAGCAATGTTCCTTAAATTTATCGATAGAGACGCCATAAATGTCTGCTTGAAAATTTACTGAATTTTATTTGTGTAGCGTTATCCTTTTATAGGATTTCAGTTGCGTAGTCCGTGAATAGTGTTCACCCCAAATTTTGTTGCTTTCACGTGCGCGCAACATGAGCTGTGGTCAAAAGTTGCGTCATAAACACTATTGACCACTGCGTTGTAACGATTACAAAAACGAACGCAATTCAGGTCAACACGTGCTTTTGACACTGTAAAGAACATTTGAGGATGGTTTTTTATATACCCTAGCACCAAATTTTACTTACAAACTCATAAAAACGCGCCCTCGGATAGCTATGCGTTTTTTTTTTTTAACAGTATAGATCACTCCTAGAAACAGATGCGATTTTATCAAGCTCTTTAGCGAGTGCGGTCTTTCAAAAGTAGTTCCCAACAGCTCGTGGCTTGCCTACGACTGGCTTCGAGTTTGACAAACTAATTGCTCATTTATTTGACGGCGTAATATTTACATACTTCATAATTTACTTTACTTACAACTTTTCTCCTTCCACTATTGTCATGAAGTGTAGTGGAGAGCTGAAGTCTGCGTTCTTGAGCCGGTGTTGTTGTAGGATGTCTGTGATGTTGTCTGTCCATCTGCCTCTTGATCTTCCACATGCTCTGAAGTAAGATCTTGACGGCGTAATACTTACTTACTTAGTCGTTCCTCTTCTACCGTGAGGTGTAGAGATTTGGAAGAGAGAGCGCCAGACTATCCTATCGGCTGTCTTCTTCCTGGCCTGGTTCCATTCTAGTCCTCGGTCCTTCAAAGATTGTCTAATGTTGTCCTCCCAGCGGACTCTGGGTCGTCCTGGAGGTCTGGATCCCTGGCTCTTTGTTTCCCATGCTTGTCGTGGTAGCCGATCTTCTCCCATTCTGCAGACATGGCCAAACCATCTTAGTTGGGACTGTTCTATTTGGGTCTGCAGCGGGTGGGATTTTAGGCCTTGACGTATCGTCTCGTTGCGGACCATGTCTCTTCTTGTTACTTCAACCACCTTCCTCAGATACCTCATTTCTGAGGTTTGAATCTGGCTTTTGTGGGTTGTAGTCATTGCCCATGACTCGCATCCATATGTCAAGACTGGGACATAGGTGGAGCGGTATACAGCCATCTTCGTTTTCTTACCAACCTCTTTCTTGCTGAGGAATCCTCGATTTATGGCCTGATAAAGTCTCCCAGCCGCTGCTTTTCGAGTGGCCAACTCTTCTTGATGCCCCCCTTTCGGTCTATAATAGCTCCGAGATATTTAAAGTGGTCGACCTGCTCCAGGACCTGTTCTCCCAACTTAATCTGATGTTTTCTTTCTTCTCGTGATATCACCATGGATTTTTGTTTTAGAGCTGCTTATGACCATCCCTCTCTTCTCCAGCTCTTCCTTCCAGACTTGCAGGTTGGATTGGAGATGTGTCTCTGATTTAGCAATCAGGACAACATCATCAGCAAATGCTAGCTTTGAAATACAGACCCGTCTCATCTTCCAGTACCCCACTGAATACTTTCTTGTTCTCTCCTTACATGCCTTGATGACATCGTCCATGAGGAGTATGAAAAGATAAGGTGACAGGATATCGCCTTGTCTTACACCAGTGGTGGTCCTGAACTCTTCTGACTTATAGTTTGCTGTCCTCACATAATTTCTGCAAGACTTTTGACGGCGTAATGATACTTGAAAAATACAGTGTCTGACGCAGTGGTGGATCTTTCTGTACGCACTCTACCTCTTTTTAAAACAACTTAACTCGTGTATGGAAAACAACATTTTTTAAAAATAACATGCTAAAGACAATATTACAGTCACCTGTTTTGTAACTTAGTTTTCAACGCCCAAAATATTTCTTCCTGTTATCAGCGGAAATCGTGATTATTCCATCCTTCTCCAGAGTGTATTTCATAGTTGTTCTAAATCTGACACTAAATGGTCCTGATATAAAATAATAAATGGGTAATTTTTGAATATTACAAAACACGGTTTCATAATGTTGTACATATTTTTAGCACACATGGATAAGTTTCAGAAGCCGTATAAAATAATGAACCAAAATAGGTACTAACATAAGCCACCTGCACAAACCTTTAACGATAATCAAGATTTTAAAATCAAGCAGGTGAGACATTAAGGGGACACAACAAACGAAGTGGAGCTAACAATACAAAACAAAAAACAAACAAAATTCATTGAGCGCCTTTAGTTAGTGCGGATCTACGATAACCAGACCGCCTACATAAAATTTAAATAAGTAAACCGTCTTGAAAAATAAAATGTACATGTAGAGAAAGGTTACAATGACAGACAAGACGGGGCAGGGATTTAACTGTAATCAGAGATATTTGGGGGCTGGGAATTTAGAAGACGAGGATCAGTTTGAAGGTATCAGCTTTATTATCATCACCATTATCATCAATGGTTTCTCACTGCTTGTGGAACACAGGCCTCGAACAAAAACATGCCACGCCCTTCTATCTAGCACCGTTCGTGTCAGATCTGTTCATAATTTCTCTATCACTGTCATCCTGTCTCCAGTTCTTTTCTCCGTATGCCTTTCGGTTTCCCCCTGTTTCGTTGACCTTGTGGATTTCAAAGCATGGACTACATTGTAACGCTATCAACTGTTTTTCTTAATGTTTATCTTATAGGATGCCAGTTCCTTCTCACCTACTGTTCCACTATTGTATGTCTGGTCCTTTAAATCAGTTCCACATTCAATCAATCAATACCCTTTAGTTCCCCAAGGAGCATAGGCCTTTAACAAACACATGCCAAATCTTCCTGTCCTGTGCCATCCGCTCAAGTTTTTTCCATGTTTTCATCATTTTCACCTCTGTTTCCAGTTCTTTTCTCCATGTGTTTTTTGGTCTACCTCTGCCTCTCTTTCCCTGTTTTAGTGAGTTAAAAAAGTATTTCAATCCTTCTATAATGTGCAACCATCCATTTATGAAAGACTGTATCGTTAACCTGAAGAAGTATTTACGGTCAGTTTTTAAAACATAAATTCTCCAAATCTTTTGGCCGGATACCATCACCAACCAAGAACTGCCTACTTGGAGTAACCAAGAGGACATGCACACCATCATAACTGGCAGACGCTGGAGTTGGGTGAGCCACGTCCTCAGGAGAGACCCTGGAGAAGCTAAGTGACACACAAATATTTCGATGTTTAATTCCTTCTGCTCTTTGTGTTAATTCTACTGAAAAAAAAGACGCATATGTTACACTTCTTTAATTGCATTTGTGAAACGGATCTAGAACTGTATGTGGCGTTAGTCTTTCCATAATAAGGACGAGATTTATATGTAAGTGCTTTTTTAAAAACCATGAGGCGGTTACAGATGTCACTTATCAAGCTAATCTACAATGAGGAAGAGTGAGATTGAGGCCTCTGACTTACATGTTGTCCACTGCAACCAGATCTGTATGGGGCGCTAGTTCTTGCATACAAAACGTTTCACGTGAGGTTTAAAAGTAATTTTTTTTACCGTGTGGCGGTTTCAGATGTCACATATCGAAGTAATCTAGGAGAAAAGAGAGTGAGATAAAGGCCTCTAACTTACGTCTTGCCCACCGTAACCCACCACACGGATATTTGGTTAGTAGATCCCTGGATGTTAACACTCTAGAATCCACCGTAGCTCCGTACAAAAAAAAAATGTGCAGCGCTAAGGTCACACTTACTGTGAACTTCTAGGTGACGAGATTCAAGGAAGATTAGCATGTGAACGTTGAAGGAATACCTTGGATGTTAAGAGCCAATCAAGTATGTGCTGCAAGGGCGGACAAAGAGCATGTGGTTCTGGGGTGAATCCTTCCTTTGGTACCACCCCTCCCCCCGATTTGTACACATACAGTTTATACTATGCTTGCAAAATACTCTAAAATCATACATGAAGGTCTTTTACAGTTGGACATGCGCCCTAACATAACCAACTAGGTTGAACGGGACGCGCCTTGCCAAAACGAGGAAAAATTGTATTTGAAAAAAAAAAACAACAACAAAAAAAAAACAGTATGTTTGCAAGTGCATTTTAAAATGTACAGTAATGTCACAAAAGTTACCGATGGCACCCCTTCCTCGCTGTGCGGATCGCTTCCCTAGCACCCTCCTTAGTACGCCACTGATGTGCTGTAAGAACTGTTCGCTGAGTCCAGCTTCTTTTTAAATTATGATTTTCTGTTTTATTAAGTTAGCATACTTTGAAAAAAACAACAACCTCCTTTTTCTCCTTCTGACTTCAAGCTTTGTGAGGAGCATACGCATTCAATAAAGCCCAACCTTCCTTTCATGCACCACCTACTAAAGCTATTTCTATGCCGTCTTTATCCTCCTCATGTCTGCCTCCAGCCCTTTTCTTTATTTACGTTTCGGTCTCGCTCCATTTCTCTTTTACTCTGAAGATTCCATAAACAAGGATGTCTCCCTACTACTAGTATCCGGGTTCTTCATAATGGTGGTATGCATGTGTGTGTGTGTGAAAACTTCCTGCAAAATAGACAACAAAAACAATTATAAAGAAAAGGTGAAGAAAAATAAATAATAGAAACATAGCACACTCTAGGAGAGAGTACACAACATGTGGTTATCTAGTCATCTGACACGTGTACCGGTCATGGAATTGCCGAAGGACTATTTAGTTAGATATCCGAATAGCAGAGTCATTAGTGTTTCCCTCTTGCGGCAAAGTTACCCCGTACTGGGTTCGAAACTTGGTATCGTCACACTCCAGTCGACCCAGCTTTAAATGGGTATCCACTTTTATTCTTGAATAGGGATGACAAAAACTGCAAGAAAGTGAACTTGGACACCCCACTTCATAAAGCAAGACCTCGTACACTGAAATCTCGAACACTTTGCTCCTCTATGACAGTATCTGTTTTGCGATTACCTTTTTCTGTTTACTTTAAGTGAGTCATGTCTTACAAGTTCTCTGATGATGATGTCTAGCGTCGACTTCAGGCCACTTATACACTCACTTGTTCCAGAAATAGTACCCTCAACTGGTACCACCAATCCAATCTTTAGGCTCACAGACTGCTGGCTGAGAGAAATAAAAGCACTTGTAGATGCCTCTTACACTTGGTCTGGGGTGTTGTTACTTTAGCAACAAGTTCCCACTTTGACATGTGTTTTATTTTCCTCAGATACCGGTTTTCCGTGTTAAAATATTAGAGTTTTCCTGGGCTCTAAGTCCTCAAAACGCTCAAGCTAGGGTCCGGTCCGATAAATGAAAGCTGATTTTAGCCTTAACTCTAGCAAGGTGTCACAGACGAACTCAGCTGACCCTGAATCGTGGGATTCTATAGTACGACCCTTTGTAACGACCCCTTCGTATAGCACCAGAGCCCCCGAATAGTTTGGTAACTCTTCATCAAACGGGAATTTCTTTTCACCTAGACTCATTGCTATGAAACCGTTCCACGCAGATGGCCAACACGTTGGCTGATTAATATGTGGACAGTTTATCTACCGGTCATTCTGGTCATCGCATTGATTTAAGGAAAGATTAAATCACGCCCACGGACATCGCCTGAGCAATGATATGAAGTTATTTTCATTAACTTGGGCGGTGGGGGCGTTGCCAACTTCAAACAGAGAGAGAGCGGAACAGGATCAAACAGACACGGAAGTGGTTTCAGGAACGTTGAGCGGGAGAGATCAAAGCAGTAGTGGTCCCTGAAACGAACGGGGAAGTTTCTTGACGGCAATTTTCACACCTCTATGTTAAGCGCTGAACCGATCGAAGACGAATTGGACGCAACGAAACCAAGGGACGGCATCTCTCTTTAGTCTGTCGGTCAGATCCCCGAAAGTCTCCTGAGATAAAAAAAAGTGTCAACTTTCTCATGCCCCCCTCATCTTTAATTCCATTCTAAATATATACAGACCATTAGAAAGCCATGCTATCATTCAGTGCCAGAGATTTTAGATTCACTAACTATCGTAGAAATTTTGCTAGATTTCCATCTGAATTGGTGGCTACCATTGGAGTGTTTCTTTTTCTGTGCACGGTATAATATATTTGTTAAAGTGATCAGTGGTCTAGTGCTTTCATTTTATTTCACTGGATTTTGTGTTTATTTAATCTATTTAATTAAACTCATCCCAAAAGTTCCAGTGGTAAATTTAAAGATATATCTATTATAACATTTCCAAAAATAATAGATGTTTAAATGTTAAAGTAACTTTTAAAGTCACGAAGGAATTTATAATTAATAAATTTAGTTAAGTCCTATATATATAGATGTGTATTTTAACCATTAGACTCGTGACGTGTTTTCTTAAATACATAATTAAATACGCGAGGGTATATAATTGTTACGCACAGATCATTTGTTGTCCAAAGTCTTTGTATAATCATTTTTTTTCGTAAAAAAATCTTTGTATGATCATTTTCTTGACTGAAATGTGTACGATATTATTTTACAGTCAAAGTGACATAACTCGAGATTTTGAGACTACTATTTTTTATGAGTTTACCTCCTCTTGGTTTGAGACTCGTTCGGTCTATAATTTCTTAAACGAAGCGTGACCATATCTCCTTATGTGGTAGTATCAGTCAAGTGTTGTAGATGTCTGAAACCTGTCTTAAGGTTTTCGATTCATGACCATAAAGGGAGCGATAGTGAATGTCTCTTATCTCGTATGTTCTTAGAATCGTCTTGTGTGAATTGATACTCACGTAGATGGGTTCTGCGCATGTCTAGACTTGGAGAGTTCGATTGTGGTTTCCGCCCAGGTCGGGGAGTGACAAAATGGTTTAAGCAGCGAGTGGACGCAAATCTGCGTCTTGTGATTTTCTGAGGGAAATACATTGTCTTTGTGAGTTAGTTAGCTAACTAGACTATTTCCCAGTGTTATTCAAGCCGCCTGGAGGCATATGTTTTGTGGTTGATTCCGAATAAAGGTAATTCCTCTTTATTTGAACTTTACGATGTCATCTAAAAGTTCGACATTTTTGCTGCTCTTTGCTCGCTTGTGTGATTCAAAAATGGAGAGGTACTTTGATTAGGATTTCGCCACCGGTATCTTTATACCTGAACTAGTTATATATATACGGGTCGCTCTAGACCAAACAAGGCTATTGTCTGTGTTCCAGGATTCATTATATCAGAGATCACATCCAAGTCAGATGGTTAGACTTAGGAACGTTATAAAGGTTGGCTTGACCTGTATTCCCAGTATGCTATTCACGTGCAGAGGATAAATAGACTTATTGTATACATCTGATCTGCTAGCATCAGGAAGGGAGTATTTATTATTATCTATGAACAGTGATGAGATGCAGCTGACACTGTTGCAGAATTTATATGTATGAACTTTAGGTACCCAGATTTGGGCTATATATTATGTATACAGCTTCACGAACCAGAACTTTATGTTATCGAATATGTGGAAGCTATTTGTTTACACTATTTGAGATCTGGATTCCTACACTATATCAGAATTATTATTTCTGACTGCAGACATTCATTGAACTGTAGTGTGTTATAACGGAGCTAACGTACCTGGCATTTTGGCGCACCATTATCATTGTGGTGGCCAAATGTTGGTTTACTCTGGTACCAGCTATCAAGGGGGTCAACAAACCCAGACATCATCATCATACTAGATACAACTACAGCATCAACTACCACCTTACAAGAAATTTTGTTGAAAGTATCCGGATTTCCTGACAGTTGCTGATTTTTTGAAACTACCCGGCGCTGCTCGTGGGTATCCAGTTTTCCGAAGTTAGAAGGCCAAGTTCCGAGCAAATTGTTTTCCTGATCTGTAAGGAAGAAGGACAAGTGCCGTAACAACTGTTCCGGTCTCAGAGGTACTGTTGCGGATTCAGAAGGTCAAGTGCCGTAACAACTGTTGCAGTATTAGAAGCTCATTTCCTTCGTCATGGCTGTTTATGGGAGCAGAAGTTAATCAACGTTGGATCATTATCCTCAGAATGCTGATTACATCCTGTTCTGCACCGTGCTGACGCTGGATTTATAGAAGTTAAGTGGCCTGTTTTGTTTGTGAACTGTGCCGTTATGTTCTAACTGAGCCTTCTGAACTTTCACACTTTCTCCTATTGTTTTCATGTTACATGTTTATATGTTATATGTTATTTGTATATTTATATGTTTATTTCTCTGCGGGTCTGGATGGGGGGTGACTGTCATAAGAAATACCACGTCATAGAGGTCTTATGATAGCGTTCTGTTAGGGGCAATTTCCTTAATTGGAAATTGTTAGCAATATTTTTGCTAATTTTTGTTAGTTGTGACGATATGGTCAGTGTTGTTTTCGGTATTTTTTTCATACTCTTTAGTTTTGTTTTGATTTGTTTGTATTTGTAGGTCTACTCTTTCCTATTATTTAGTTCTTTACAAAAAAATTTTTGTTTATACACTGTAGCGTCATTTGTTTGTCATATTTTCGCATTTTGTCATCACATTCTTTGTGATATTTCTTTTAGTTTTCGCTGTCTACTTATTTGACTTATGCGAATGTTTTCGTATTGTTCTGATCCTTGTTATTGTTTACATTGTTTGTTATTGTTTACATTGTTTGTTATTGTTTACATAGTTCTTGCATAGTTAGCCTTCACTATTGTTACATATATGCTCATGCACTATTGGTTTATAGTGCACTTATCATAACTAACTGGTAGTTTTTTGCTTATGCACTATTGTAGTGCAGTTATGATAGATAACTGATGGTTATGCACTGATTTATGTAGTGCACTGATGATTAAGAAGGGACTTGTGATATTATTATACATTGAATAATACAAGTGTGGTGTCAAAGACTTGTTTCCCACAGAGGTTGGGTTAAACATTGGGATTATACAAGTACTTTATTAAGTCTTGTTACTATTAAGGTTGAAATAAGTTAATTAATTATTTCAGGTTGTGACTCATAATATTAGACATCATGTCTACATTTGATTACTTTTATTGAACAAGGGAAATCCCTTGGCAAGACAGGTGATAAGTTGGAAGAATATGCAACTGCTCAATATGATAAGGTATTAGAAGTTGAACAAAAAAAAATTGCAGATGCAGGTGGAGGAAAAGAGATTCCAAATGGAAATGGAAAAACAAAAAAGAGAAGCAGAATCTCAGGAGAAGAGACTTGAAAAAGAGGCTGAAAATAAAAGACTTGAAATACAGGCTCAAGCTGAAGAAAGAAAGTTACAGGCTGAGGCTGAAGAAAGAAGATTACAAAGAGAGGCTGAAAATAAAAGACTTGAAATGGAAGAGAGAAAAGCAAAAATGGAGCATGAAGAAAAACTCTTAGCTTTGGAGTTAGAAAAGTTGAAGTTGTCTAGTAATGCTAATGATGCAAATAAGGTGTCAGATAAGACTAATGCCAAGGATTTCAAGCTTAATCTACCAGCATTTAATGCCTCAATTGATGATATAACATTTTATCTAGATAGATTTGAAAGTGCATGTAAGGTGCATAACATAGATAAAACATTGTATGTTTATCATCTGTCCAAGATACTTAGAGGTGATGCTTTGACTTTGTTGGGTATGGTAGATGTGCCTGACAAGAATAACTATGAGGTTGTCAGAGCAGCATTGTTAAAGAAGTACCAACTTAACGAGGACGGATATCGTCTTCAATTTAAAAACATGTTACCAGAAACTGGAGTTGAATTCTCTGAATTCATCTCAAGGATACGTCTTACTTTTTTACGATGGGTTGAGCTGTCTAAGACAGAGAGTACATTTGAAGCTCTTATGGACTTACTACTTAGAGACAAGGTTATGTCTTCTGTTAATGAATCTTTTCTTTCATTTCTTCATGAGCGTAAGCCTAAAAACATAAAAGAAATGGAAGAATACTGTAGCCAGTATGTTACTGCACATCCTCACATAACCATTAGCAACTCTAAAGTAAAAGAAGGTCTGCCAGTTGCTTCGGCAGCACCTTATGGCCCAAATTTTATGCGTAAATTTCAGGGTAGCCAGCAGAATTTCAATAAAAAGAGTAACCGTAATTATGCCCAGAATCATAGCAATCAATTCCAGGGAGATTCTTCTTCCCAGAACTGGAGACAACCTAATATTACACGGTATTCTACTCCCGGTAACTTTAGAAATTTTCATAAAGGTAATCGGTATAGAGGAAAATATTTTTCGCAGAGACCTCAATACCAAGATAATAGAGGTTCTCACCAGTATAGAGATGGTAATGACAGTTATGGAAACTGGAACTCAAACCAGGATAAAAATTACAGTAGGGACTTTAATGATTGCAGAGGCAATAATGGCCGCGGTAGATCGCAACATAAGAGAAAAAGATATCAACAGACAAACTCTGTTCAACAAGAATCTCAGGGAGCAGATAAACAGGTTAATAATGATAAAGACCATAATGCTATCGGATGCTCATCTTTTGATTTTGGTAGAGCAAATAAATGTATGCAATGCAGTACTTTATTTGACCCGAAGACCGTTACTACTTTAAGCTGTGGTCATCCTTTGCCCGCTCTTCCTGCTAATGTTGCTCATGACGGGAGAGGTTCTCTTATGTTACATAAGGGGCTTGTAAATAGTAATCCAGTCTCAGTGTTGTTTGATTCTGGATGTACTACTGTTGGTGTTAGACAATCTCTTGTAAATCCATCCTGTGCTACAGGAAAGGTCATCAAATGTGTCACATTTGGTGGCACGTTGGAAAAATATCCTACTGCCATAATACATATAGCTACTCCTTTCTTCACGGGAGATGTCCACGCGTGTCTACTTCCAAACCCTATTGCGGACCTTATTATTGGTCGTATTCACGGAATTAGGGAATGTACCCCGCAGCAGATTGCTGTTTGGGAGGAGCAAAACATGGAAGCTACCAATGCGGTGGTCACAAGAGCACATGCTCTGGATCCACCACAAACTTCATTAACTAATAATGATGAAGTAAATGACCAAGATAGTCACTTGACTATTTCACGTGACTCATTTATTAAATTGCAAGAAGAAGATCCTTCTTTACAAAAATTCTTCATTCTAGCAAAAAAAGGTGATCCTAATCAAAATACTAATAGAAAATCTTGGATTTCTATGAAGAACGGCGTACTTGTACGTATGGTACAAGACTCGACTACGTCCACTCATTCACAAATTCTTGTGCCCAAAAGCATGAGATTGCAAATATTGCAACATGCTCATGACTCCCAATGTGCTGGACATATGGGGTTTTCCCGTACAAAGTCGAGGGTTCTTGCGGCTTTCTTTTGGCCATTTGTGAGCAAGGACATACGAATTTACTGTCGCTCTTGCAAAGTATGTCAGGAGGTCAAATCTAAAGGACCACGACATGCTGCGCCTATCCAGGCTGCTGACATTCCTATTCGCCCTTTTCAAAAAATGGCAATAGATATTATCGGTCCTTTTAGAATTAAGTCAGCTAGAGGACATCAATTTATTCTTACATGTGTCGATATGTGCACACGTTGGCCAGAGGCAATACCTCTCAAGAGCATCTCAACTGCTGATATCGCAGACGCTCTTTGGCTGATATTCTCTCGCTTGGGTTTTCCCGGAGAAATATTGTCAGACCATGGCACTCAACTTATATCGGACACTATGTCACAGGTAATGTCTATGCTACATATTAAAAGGTCTCTCAGCAGTATCTATCACCCAATGTCTAATGGGTTAGTCGAACGTTTGAATAGGACTCTGAAAACTTTACTTGGGAAGATAACTGAGGATCATCCTCAGGATTGGGACAGGGTCTTACCCGCGGCTCTCTTTGCGTATAGAGAGGTCCCCAATGAACATACGGGGTTTTCCCCTTTTGAACTTGTCTTTGGCGCGCAACCGCGCGGCCCTATGTCTTTACTTCACGATCTAATCACTGCCGATAATATTAGCGATGAGACTCAATCTTCTTATGAGTATGTCATTGCTCTTAGGCAAAAGATCATCGAGGCATGCAAACTAGCAACTTCGTCTTCCGAATTTGCTAAAGAAAAGGCAAGGCAGTTTGCAAAATAAGAATAGATGTCTACGACAACTTTGTCCAGGTGACAAAGCTCTCGTTCTACTTCCTTCAAGGGAGAACAGACTTCTTATTGCATGGAAAGGTCCATATGCAATAGTCTCCAAAATTTCCGATGTCGACTATGTTGTCGATATTGATGGAAAGCATAAAACTTTCCACATAAATATGCTCACGGAATTTCATGACAGACCAGACTATTTGCAGCCTATTTTCCAGGCAACGGACAATTCTCAAGTACCTCATGGTCATTACTCATCCCTGTCAGTTATACAGGATGAGGAAACTACTTTTTCTGATGTCAATCTTCCACTTCCTATGGTCCCACTTTATTCTACGGAATCTTGGAAAAACGTTACCGTTTCTCCTAATCTTTCCGCTGAAGAACATCGACAAGTTTCTTCGATGTTGCAAACATTTCAGGATGTTCTTACAGACATCCCGGGACACACACATGTCATCGAACATGACATTGTACTAACTGACCATAATCCTATCAGAGTCAGACCCTATCCAATACCTATCCATTTTCAGTCACAAGTCGAAAAAGAATTGGATGAAAGGATTCGATTGGAAATCATTGAACCATCCACTTCAGCATACTCTTCGTCTATGGTTATTGTTCGGAAGAAGGATAATAACATTCGCATTTTCGTAGATTATCGCAAATTGAACCAAGTTACGAAGTTCGATGCTGAATCTATGCCTTCATTGGAAGAGCTGCTAAATAAACTTGCTAATTCTAGGTTCTTTACCAAACTAGATTTGTCTAAAGGTTATTGGCAAGTTCCTCTAACTGAACGTGCCAAACCTTTTACAGCTTTTTTTACACCTAGGGGTTTATTCCAATGGAATTTCATGCCTTTCGGTCTTATGAACGCCCCTGCTACATTCGTACGCATGATGCGGCGAATTCTCGCATATCGTACAGATGTCATAGCATACTTAGATGATATCTGCCTGTTCAGTGATTCCTGGGAAGATCACTATTTGGGTTTATACGAATTGCTGTCTACTCTTTGCGAATATAACTTGACTGCAAAACCCTCTAAAGCCTTTATAGGATTTAGTGAGATTTCTTTCCTGGGTCATCGGGTTGGTCATGGTCTTTTAAAGACAGAGGACCACAATGTTTCAAAAATACTTAACATTTCTGTCCCTAAAACAAAGAAACAAGTACGGAGTCTCTTAGGTTTGATCCAATTTTACGGACGATTCATTCCGAATCTGTCATCAATATGGCACCGCTTTCTACTTTATTGAAGAAAGGATCGCCTAATCTGATCCGCTGGTCGCAAGAATGTCAATCCTCATTGGACCAGGTTAAAACTCTGTTTTCATCTCCACCTATCCTTAGGTTACCTACTATTGAGAAGACCTTTGTGCTTCGAAGTGACGCCTCGTCAACTGGGATTGGGGCAGGACTTATGCAGGAGTATTCTGATACTCTGCATCCGGTGATGTATATCTCTAGGAAATTAAATGCTGCAGCACTTCATTGTGGAAACCGACCAAAAAGCGCTTACTGCTATTCAGAGCAAAAACTTGAAGAGCTCGAGGTCCACCCGTTATGCCATAGCTCTTCAACCATTTCATTTCTCGGTGCGAGCTATCCGTGGTTCGGATAATGTGATGGCAGACATTCTGTCCAGATGCCCACACGATTCCACATGATTCTTTTGTCATATATATTTCCTGATATACAGTCCAATGCTATAATGACATGTTGGCAAATATTTTCTCACTTTTTTGAGGAATTTATAACATTGTACCATGTAATTATCTAAGAAGGCTTAGTTAGTCATATACGGGCCAAAAGATCACTCGGCCACATTTAGATAATATATTTTCATGATTGTATTAAGAGATTTAACAGTTATCTTTAAGATTTGTGTTATTGATATTTTCGCAGCACATCATTGAAGTCAGCGAGATTATGTCCATTGTGAAACTTTGATGATATCAAGTCCTGTCCTAGATTGGGAGCGGATGATGTTCACATCTTCTTCTATTTGATTGTATTCTTATCTACGAAGAACAACACATATTTTAGTTAATAATTACTGATGCATTATATGATGTAATAGTATAGTGCGGTATATTATTTTATTACACCGCTATTTGCAACACATTGCATGATATTATAATAATGGATTTAATTTCATATATTGGCATGAGTGTAATTTGTCTTTCATTATGATGTTCCCATCATTGTGGCGTGTGTTGGTGGCACCTTCCTGGAATATATACGCGTATACTTAGATAAATTTTTTCTCTAAAGATCTGAGATATGATCTCAGTTTCGCTCCATGCGTTGAGCTAGTTTGTTAGGTATATATCCGCGCATCATACGTGCGTTAGGAGCCTAGATTTTTCCGGCTCCAGGATTTAAAAAAAAAAAATGTTTCATTTTTTTTCCCGGGAGGGTGCGGTAATGTTACGCACAGATCATTTGTTGTCCAAAGTCTTTGTATAATCATTTTTTTTCGTAAAAAAATCTTTGTATGATTGTCGTGGAACGACTTCTCACCGATTCTTTTCTTCTGTCTATTATTTTATATCTCTACTAAAATCTCTCGCTAGATTGTAAAATAATTCCCTTCAGTTGACTTTTTCATTCTTATAATGAAAAAGTCTCTCTCTCTCTCTCTTAGATTTAACAGTATTTTACTAGCTCAGGATTCTCGGTCCAAGGTAATAAATTATTCACTTCGCCAGCAAAACTCGAAGGTGAAACACAGTACAACGACCGGAAGTGACCTGTGTTGGGTTCACAGAGGGAACTCATGTAAAACAGCCGGCAACGATGAACGAACGCTAGGGCGAGTTGAAACGAAGTTAACTTGATATCCATGCGACCAAAAGATGTATTTGCAACAATGCCACCCAAATCACAGCCCACCCCTGCCCGGGAACCTCACCTGGAATTTTAGGAGGGAATTATAAGCATTAGACCACTAACCATCATTCGGAACAGACGTGAGTTTATGGGCCCTAGAGAGGGGCATTTCTGGTTGCAAATATCGGTAGTGAATTCGTTGAGCGAATCCACCCAGGTTGCGGTTACGAGGTACTAACCCAGGTTGCGGTTACACAGTACTTAACTAGGTTGCAGTTACACAGTACAAACCAGGTTGCGGTTACCAGATACCTAAACCAGGTCCAGGGTACAAACCAGGGTACAAGTCCATGGTACCCAAGATTATCCTTACCCACCATACCCTATCAAATAGGTTACCATACCCAACCATATCCTATCACCCAGTAACCATACCACACATCCCATAAGCAGAAGAGATATTCAGCAGAGGTGACTTACCCCATCCTTATCTGTGAGGTGCACTGAGTCCAGGGAAGCAAACTCTGACCCCCTCTGAACCCATAGAACTGTTTATGAGACCAAAGTGCTGGAGCATACCAACCCAAGAGAGTCCGAACCAAAATCATCTCCGCAGCTACTACAGGCCTTCGGAGAGTTGAGTATAATACCTACCAGCAACACTACCATAGAAAAGATCTCTGGTCCAAGTGATGACCAACACTAGTTGTTTTTTTTTATTTAAACAGTATAGCTAAACCTTTTTTTCATATTTATATGTATATAAAAAAGATGAAAGATTCTATACCCTTTTATCCAATTTAACATAACAGAGTCTGTTGTTATTTTTCTTGTTAACTTTATTTGGGTTGTATTTTGTTTTAAATATAAATTGTCCAAGTCTAGGATTAGATTAAAGAGGGGACATATAAATTACCCTAGACTAAAATACATATAAATTTTTTTGCAAGAAACACAGATTTTAAGTTGTGTTATGAGAACTCTTCTTGGTGGTACTGCTGGAAATTAGTTACCTATTGTTAACTAATTTTTAATTTGATGGTTATAAATGCTGGTTTGATTTAATATATGGTTTTGTAATACTTTAGTATAGTTAAGACTATAGAAAGTATTTTTTGCCTTAATTATTGTTTGTGAGTTAGAGATCTCATACTCGCTCAACGAACCACTACGGATATAATGGAAGAATCTGTAGAGTTGAATGAGTGGAGAACATTCTGGACAGAGTTAGCCATTGAGTGTGAACTCTCCGGAGAAGAACTGGATACTTTTGTTTCACAAAAGATGGAAAAATGCAGTATGAGAGAAGCAGAAAGGAAGAAATGGAGAGCAAAATACCAGGAAGAGAATGTGGAACATGAGAGACAAAGACAAGAAAAATCCCTCCAGTGTAAGGAAGAACTGGAAACTCAGTTTCAACCTACAAATATGGAATCCAGGGATAAACTTGAATCTAGGGATACTCATCAGGCCACTCCTTTGCCAGTTGCATCACCATCTTCAGTGGTAAATATCACTGCACCACATGAAGCCAAGTCTATGTCTCAGAATTCAGGCTCAGACAGAGCAGAGGTACGGATATCTAAACGGAGACATCTAGACCATCCTGAAAACAAGATTAAGCACAAGAGTGCTGATAATCTGAAGAGACCTTCCTCATCCTCAGCAAAAACTCACAACAGGCATACCAACAACAACCGCACCAACAACCTGGTAAATAGGATCGCTCAACCAAATAGGATCACTCAACAGAAAAGGATTACGCAACCCTATGGGAAGGGAAGGGATGTTCTTGAACATCACCTGTCGGCCAACTTACATCAGTTAGACTGTATGCGCCGAGACCCAATCCCACAGACTTCATACAAAGCTAAGGTCCCTACCATGGATGGGAACTTGACGAAGGCCCGGAGTGGATACAGGGATTCTCAAAATGTGGAGACTGCCACAGTAAATGGAGAAGAAATCACCTGTTTGTATTATCCAGGTCTTGGGTGTGATGCCCTTGTCTCAGCCTCTGTTATCGACCTTGATCAAGTCACCGAAGAGGATGTTGAGGTAACAGCACCCATGATAATCAACAGAAGGATGATTTTGCCTTTAGCTTATGTAGAAGTTAGGTCGAACTTTGTAAACGGCAAAGTAAAGGCCGCAATATTAGATGAACGAATTTACCCGATACCTCAAGGAGGGAAATATATCATCTTAGGAGACTCAGCACGATCCAGAGATGGCGTGACTGAACAGGCTATGGAGACTCCAATGCCTAACTCATCTTCCAACATTTTCACTGAAAAGTTGGAAGAGTGCAAAGGGATTGACCACCCCAGTGCACTTAATTCTGAACAAGTTTTGATAGTCTCACCCACTATCTGCGTGCAGAAAGTGAAGCCGGTCCAAATTTCCTTGGTACCTGGTGGGATGAAACATGTTTCAGAAATACCTTCCTTTAACATGGGAGAAGCAGCTGTAGAGGAACAGGACCCTCAAGCACTAAGACTTCACTCAGTTCCGATAACCTCACCCACTCTCTGAGATCAGAAAGTGAAGCGGGTCCAAATTTCTTTGGTACCTGGTGGGATGGAACATGTTTCAGGAATATCTTCCTTTAACACGGGAGAAATGGCTAAAGAGGAACATGAGCCTCAAGCACTTAGTCTTCAGTCAATTCCGATAACCTCACCCACTCTCTGGGATCAGAAAGTGAAGAAGGTCCAAATTTCCTTGGTACCTGGTGGGCAGGAACAACTGGTAGACTTATCTTTCTCTGTCACTGGAGAAACAGGGATAGAAGAACATACACGCTCTCAAACCTGGGGAGATAGGTATGTGTCCTTAGACAGGTCAAGCAATATGACTAAAATAAGGTTGTGTATGAGGCTGGCAACCTCATCACGCAAAACTATTTGCTATAGATCCAACTGTAAGCAGAGTGTAGGCTTTAGGGCAAGCTCTTTGCCAGGAGGCAAGCTTCAATGGAGGATCCATAAGGGAGAAAAGAAGAGGGGGATATTTTTGCGAGCAGGCTTGCTCAACCCTCCTCAACTACTTATTGAAGAGGAAACGGATAGCCATGTGTGGATTACAGGCATACCGTTTGACAGAGGAAAAATAGGAAATATTTGGATTGAAGGAATGGAGGACACGATACATGAATGTAGTGTCCGACATAAGAGAAGAGTCGGCTCGAACTTAGTTGGCCGTTGGCCGAACTTTCAAAAGGGGGCTTATGTCGTGGAACGACTTCTCACCGATTCTTTTCTTCTGTCTATTATTTTATATCTCTACTAAAATCTCTCGCTAGATTGTAAAATAATTCCCTTCAGTTGACTTTTTCATTCTTATAATGAAAAAGTCTCTCTCTCTCTCTCTTAGATTTAACAGTATTTTACTAGCTCAGGATTCTCGGTCCAAGGTAATAAATTATTCACTTCGCCAGCAAAACTCGAAGGTGAAACACAGTACAACGACCGGAAGTGACCTGTGTTGGGTTCACAGAGGGAACTCATGTAAAACAGCCGGCAACGATGAACGAACGCTAGGGCGAGTTGAAACGAAGTTAACTTGATATCCATGCGACCAAAAGATGTATTTGCAACAATGCCACCCAAATCACAGCCCACCCCTGCCCGGGAACCTCACCTGGAATTTTAGGAGGGAATTATAAGCATTAGACCACTAACCATCATTCGGAACAGACGTGAGCTTATGGGCCCTAGAGAGGGGCATTTCTGGTTGCAAATATCGGTAGTGAATTCGTTGAGCGAATCCACCCAGGTTGCGGTTTACGAGGTACTAACCCAGGTTGCGGTTACACAGTACTTAACTAGGTTGCAGTTACACAGTACAAACCAGGTTGCGGTTACCAGATACCTAAACCAGGTCCAGGGTACAAACCAGGGTACAAGTCCATGGTACCCAAGATTATCCTTACCCACCATACCCTATCAAATAGGTTACCATACCCAACCATATCCTATCACCCAGTAACCATACCACACATCCCATAAGCAGAAGAGATATTCAGCAGAGGTGACTTACCCCATCCTTATCTGTGAGGTGCACTGAGTCCAGGGAAGCAAACTCTGACCCCCTCTGAACCCATAGAACTGTTTTATGAGACCAAAGTGCTGGAGCATACCAAACCAAGAGAGTCCGAACCAAAATCATCTCCGCAGCTACTACAGGCCTTCGGAGAGTTGAGTATAATACCTACCAGCAACACTACCATAGAAAAGATCTCTGGTCCAAGTGATGACCAACACTAGTTGTTTTTTTTATTTAAACAGTATAGCTAAACCTTTTTTTCATATTTATATGTATATAAAAAAGATGAAAGATTCTATACCCTTTTATCCAATTTAACATAACAGAGTCTGTTGTTATTTTTCTTGTTAACTTTATTTGGGTTGTATTTTGTTTTAAATATAAATCTACACCCTGGGGGCTCAGCCATAATTCAATTAATTTCTATTGGGTCGGGATATTTTAATTGTGGCTGGACACCAAATCTCTTTCTCAACCTTATGTGCTTTACACAGTCCTTTTTGTAGGATTCCTGAGGAAGAATTTATCGTCCAGAAAATATCTTGTTTAGGTACCAGAATTCTCTTTTAAGTAAATTTCTAGTACACTATTTCCCGAGGAGAGGCAGTTTCTTCAAACTCGGAAGCTATCAATAAGACATTATTATCTGTATTCTTCCATTCCATTCAAGCTGTCCTATCTCCTCAAATCTCCTCGCGACAATGATCATTTTCTTGACTGAAATGTGTACGATATTATTTTACAGTCAAAGTGACATAACTCGAGATTTTGAGACTACTATTTTTTATGAGTTTACCTCCTCTTGGTTTGAGACTCGTTCGGTCTATAATTTCTTAAACGAAGCGTGACCATATCTCCTTATTTGGTAGTATCAGTCAAGTGTTGTAGATGTCTGAAACCTGTCTTAAGGTTTTCGATTCATGACCATAAAGGGAGCGATAGTGAATGTCTCTTATCTCGTATGTTCTTAGAATCGTCTTGTGTGAATTGATACTCACGTAGATGGGTTCTGCGCATGTCTAGACTTGGAGAGTTCGATTGTGGTTTCCGCCCAGGTCGGGGAGTGACAAAATGGTTTAAGCAGCGAGTGGACGCAAATCTGCGTCTTGTGATTTTCTGAGGGAAATACATTGTCTTTGTGAGTTAGTTAGCTAACTAGACTATTTCCCAGTGTTATTCAAGCCGCCTGGAGGCATATGTTTTGTGGTTGATTCCGAATAAAGGTAATTCCTCTTTATTTGAACTTTACGATGTCATCTAAAAGTTCGACATTTTTGCTGCTCTTTGCTCGCTTGTGTGATTCAAAAATGGAGAGGTACTTTGATTAGGATTTCGCCACCGGTATCTTTATACCTGAACTAGTTATATATATACGGGTCGCTCTAGACCAAACAAGGCTATTGTCTGTGTTCCAGGATTCATTATATCAGAGATCACATCCAAGTCAGATGGTTAGACTTAGGAACGTTATAAAGGTTGGCTTGACCTGTATTCCCAGTATGCTATTCACGTGCAGAGGATAAATGGACTTATTGTATACATCTGATCTGCTAGCATCAGGAAGGGAGTATTTATTATTATCTATGAACAGTGATGAGATGCAGCTGACACTGTTGCAGAATTTATATGTATGAACTTTAGGTACCCAGATTTGGGCTATATATTATGTATACAGCTTCACGAACCAGAACTTTATGTTATCGAATATGTGGAAGCTATTTGTTTACACTATGAATATTGGATTCTACATGACTATCAGCTGGCACTAATATTATTTTGAATGCTGAATTTCTTGGACTATGTTGGTGATGACATATATATCATGACTGTTTTGTGGCGTGCAATAAATGGTAGAAAACGAAAAATGAAGTTACCATTTTTATGACTCTACACATCATGTTGCCTGTGTTGTACTCTGGGAACTATTCTACTACAACCTACACAGCAACATCCTAAACCAGATAAGACACCTACATCTTACACTTTAATACCTGGTGTCGATAGGGGTGGTGAATTTGATGTCAGCCTAAATACCACCCTTATCAATAATATAGACTTAACGGTAAATTTATCGCGCGTTACGAATATTATTTGATTTTTGAAGTATGATTATGTTGTCATGGGTTTTCTATCTTTTTCTCCAGAATGATCACCTTTGCGATCCCAGCATTATTAATAAATCATACAGAGAGTTTCATACTCGGTTCTTAAACTTCCAGACAATTTGATGAGACATTTTTTAAAATTAATCTTGTGGCGGTCCGGTACGGCCTAGCTATCATAATTACATGAAAGAAAGCCAACCCAAGAACATTTAAATATTATCATCACATTTAATTTCAATTTGTGAGATAAACTGGAAGATGAACAGTGCCAGTAGCGATAATTTTATTTACTGCTCTAAATGTGAGAGATTACCGATTTACCTGACTGTGACTGAGCCTAGTGTTTCCTCACTGGATTAAAAACTTTACCGGTCAGTTGCTATCATCACGCATTGAAGGAATTATACCATCACCTCATTTTCACCCCTGTGTTGAACTGTGTCAGTGCCATCCCATAGACTCCTTTTATATAATAAAACACAAGAACTCTTAGGCCTTCAAGTCCGGCGATAAGTGGGAATTTTTTCTTTCAACTAACCTCACTACATCTGGGGCGGGACATCGAAGGACTAGACCGTTTCACATGTCAATAATTTAATTATTGTGTACCTAATTCTATGGATTGTCTGATGCTGCAATCGGTAAGTGTGTTTGTATATGAGTGTGGATCCTCACAGCGTGTATGAATGACAGGAGATTTATTTTTTGGAAAACCATTTGTTAACTTGCCTACCGGGTAATACAATTTTTCTGTATACCCTGCATTGTTCCTTTAAATGGGATAATGTGTTAACTCTGTTTCATCCCACCCCCCCCCCCCTTTTTTTTTTCTTTGCTTAGTAAAGGGAAGACAATTGGGATAACAGTATTTTTGTCTACCACCATACCTAATATTGTAACACCTCTTTCAGAGTAATTAACTTCACTGTTAGGTTACATTACCTACGTTCCTGATAACTATCTATCTTGGGACTGGGTTTACCTTTGTCTAATAAGCGGGAAGGGTTTAGTCGATACCAATCTTCTTTACCCCCTCCTCACCTTGTTAATTGTATTTTTCGGTACTTATGATACTTTTTATGTAACACCTGTTGGATGTTGTGATTGAGTTTAAATGCTAATAAACAGCATAAACATATATAGTACTGTGTTGGACTACCAAGGCCCAAATCCCTCATATTTGTTTAAGATAGTTGTATCCACGTCGTCTGTGTGTCTGAAGCACCAAATCGGTGTGAGCGCAGATGTGTGTCTGGAAAACTGGCAAATAATTGTTTGGCCAGGAGAGTGGAAGAGAAGATTGAGAGAAACGATTTGTCGTAAATAAGTCTGTCTTTACTCTCCTCCAGCACTCTGTGGAGCATCATATTTAATCTCTACATTCCTATCACTGAGCCTTTCACCATCATTCTACACTCTAAACCGGACTACTATTTCTAAGACTCTTTCTCTCAAAATAAATTTACGACAATATTTGGCTGGCTCGCCGGGATAAAGATATTTTGAGTCTGATCTAAGTCTGGGTCTAACTAGATAGAGTGTGAGTGATCTGTCTTTGTGATTTAGGGAAATAAATAAATAATTAATTACACCCCTAGACAACGCCTTTTAGTATTTGGGTCGTCCACACAGCATACTTACAGGTTGTTTTCTTTCCACAGCAGTAGAAAGTACGGATAATCATAAATTCGGGTAGCTAAATTATCCAATGGCAGAAAAAATTAAATTTTTTTCTTTATAAGATTTGCTGGGATCGCGTGACTGGTTTTACAGTCACTAAAGGTTTTTGAAGCGTTTGAGTTGAGCTAAGCTAAAGACGGATTGTTCTGATTTAAAAAAAAATTAAGTTAACTACGTCTCATCTCATAATTGACTTCAGGGACGGAGTTTGTTGTTAGAGAATTAAAATTTTCGGGGGAAAATTTTTATTTTTTTTCCCTTTTAAATTGTTTTAATATAAATCTTTCTCTACTGTTAGTAATAGTAGATTTTTTTTCTAGTGTAACTTACCAATTAATTGGCATAGTTGCTTGCGTTAAAAGTCTTAGTGACAATAATAGCGGCGATAAGTTAACACATGAGATAACACAAGTAAATTTTTTTATACTTTGTTGTTTTTTCTCGTAGCGGCTTTGAGTCTTTCCCCTTCTTGTTCTTTCGTACTATTCTCTAGTCATACTACATCTTATTCTTTGACAATGGCAGAGAGGATAAAGATGAGATCCATCCTGAGGCTGGAAGCGAAAGAGGCAGGACTAGACACAGAAGCTGCGAATCTGTTTATCAACCAGGAACTGGAAATATATGACGCGGAGCAACAAAGAGCAGAAGCAGAGAGGAAGGAAGAGCAAGAAAGAGCAGAAGCAGAGAGGAAGGAAGAGAAACAAAGGGCAGAAGCTGAGAGGAAGGAAGAAAAAGAGAGAGAAGAGAGGGCAGAAGCTAGGAAGAAAGAAGCGGACGATCGTCAATTGGAGCAGAAGAAAATTGAGGCAGAGATGGAAGCTCGCAGGGAGAGAGAGAGAGAGAGAGAGAGAGAGGGAAAGACAGCATGAACTGGCGCTTAAGGCTTTAGAGAGTCGGGGCGCCTCTACTTCGAATAACGGAGAGCCGTCTTCGCCCCAGTCTCAGTCAATGGATCTCTCCAGCACTCAGTCTGCCCAATTAACAGCGATGTCCTTTGCTTTAGAGGCTTTTCCTAGCCCCAATGAAAAAATTGACACCTTCCTTGAAAAATTCGAACGGCTTGCAAATCTGTATGGGTTAGAGAGTTCCCGCTGGAGTCTTAAACTCTCAACTGCACTCAAAGGTAATGCGTATGACGTGTACACGAAGCTGGGAACCAACCAACATGATTATGACATGCTAAAGAAGGCCTTACTAGAACGGTTTGAGATGACCGCCCGAAAATTTCTGCAAATGTTCAGAAACAACCGGAAAGAGAGCACGGAAACTTTCCCACAGTTCTCTTCACGTCTCACGGGCTATTTGACAAAATGCATCGAATTATCGGACCTACCTCTTACATATGAGGGACTCCTTGAACTTGTTCTTGTGGAGCAGATAAAGTCAACTTTGTCAAACGAAACCCGTAGATTTTTGGCGGAACAGGGCGCAGTCAGACTTGAGGACATCCTCAATAAGGCCGAACGCTATACCAATGCAATGGCCGAACTTCCCAGCACTAAACGTAAACCCACAGATGAGCCATCTCGAAAACAAAATCTAGAGCAGTCATCCTATTCTTCCAATTCCTCTCAGCATTATAACCAACGAGAAAGTAATAACCAGAGACCTCCCCAGGAAAAATCGAAATTCTACAAAACCCGTTATCCCCAAAATAACAATTCTGATCAACCCACCCAGCCTACGTGGCAGCGCGGCCACCAAGGTCAAGGGAAAGGGAAGACACCTACAACAGGAACGTCTGATCAGGGCAAGCAGACCGGGCCTAACCGCGTTGGATGTTTGCATACAGCCTCGAAAGGTAGAGTCAATGTCAGTGATTCTCAACCTGAGGGGGACCGACCCTCAACTCGAGGAACTGTAATTTTGAATGGTACCTCAACTACTTGTCTCTTTGACACTGGATTAAGTTTTAGTTGTATCGTTGCTAGACACCTAGTCAAACCAGGTCAGGAGACAGAGGAAACCGTCAAACTTAGTGGAGTTTTCACGAGTGATGCACCCAGGACGCTTCCTATCGCACTGGTAGAAATACACTCTGACTTTGTCAGAGGAGTTATTAAAGCGGCCATTATGGATGATCCTATCTACCCAGTTATCCTGGGATGTAGATATGTGTTTATTGGGAGACCAAAGGAGCCGATTGTGGCAGCGGTAACCACAAGAGGGCAAGCCAAGAAAGAGAGGGAGCTTGCGCCAAATTTGTTGCCGAATGAACTGAAGGAGGCGCAACAAAAGGACCCTACTCTGGAGCCCTGCTTTAAAAGACTGCCCATGGCTAAGGACCCCAGACACAACGAAGACATCTTTTCTAAAAATGGCGTATTGTATCGTAGAACGGGCAACCCGGACACGGGGAATAACCAGCTCCTAGTACCGACGCAGTACAGAAGTCAGATCTTAGAAATGGGGCACTCTCTTCCCTTTAGCGGACATATGGGACAAAACGCCACTATTCAGCGAATAAAAAACCACTATTGGTGGCCAGAAATGAACTATGACATTACCAGGTATGTGAAATCCTGCGCCCAGTGCCAACGGGTAGCACCAAAGCACTTGACACCCCCAGTACCTATGGGGCAAATGCTAATAGTGGGTACTCCATTTAAACGGGTTGCTGTCGACATCATTGGACCCCTGGAAAGGACCAAAAGAACAAACAGGTTCATCCTGACCTTAGTCGACACTTGCACAATGTGGGCCGAAGCTGTACCGCTACCATGCATAAATTCCAAGCATGTCGCAGAAGATCTCGTGCAAATTTTTACACGGTTGGGATTCCCTCAACAAGTTTTGACGGACAATGGATCCCAATTCCGTAGCCTGTTAATGGAGGAGATCTTTAAGATCTTGAGGGCCAAACATATCCACACAAGTCCCTACCATCCGGCCGGAAATGGGCTCGTGGAACGTTTTAACGGCACCCTCATCACCATGTTTCGTAAGCTGGGTCAGGAGAAACCGGAAGACTGGGACATATATATATCGGCTGCCTTATTCGCCTACCGAGAGGTTCCTCAAGCGTCTACTGGATTCGCGCCAGCTATACTTTTATTTGGCAGACCTATTAAGGGGCCACTAGAAGCCTTACTTTGGTCCCTGACAGACCAAAAGGCTGACGAGACAGTCGTCTCTGCAAGCAAGTATGTATCTGAGCTCAAGGAAAGGCTAAAGCTAGGATGGGATCTAGCTACTACCAACCTTAAGAAAGCCCGCGCTAAACATGCTAAAAGATACAACAAAGCTGCAAAAGAGAGAGAACTACAACCAGGGGAGAAAGTTTTGTTGCTACTTCCAACCGGAAGCAATAAACTTCGCATCGGATGGCAAGGGCCGTTTACCATCCTTAAAAAGATCTCACGTACCAATTACAAGATCTCCATCAAAGGAAAGGAGAAGGTCTTCCACGTAAATCTACTTAAGAAATATCTGGAGAGACCGGTGCCATCCTCCGAGCATCTCCTGGCTGTCGCCATAGCAACGGAAGACGAGGAAGATGATGATGGTTGCATGGAGTATCCATTGCAACCCACAGAATCCTTTAAAGATGTCAAGTTCGGCGACAATCTCTCACTAGAACAACAAACAGAAACCAGGGCCCTACTAAAACAGTACAGTTCAGTCTTAACGGATGTACCTGGTCGAACAAATCTCATCGAATTTGATATGAAATTAACAAACTTGACCCCTGTTCGAACCAGAGTTTACCCCATCCCTTACGCTAAAGCTGATGCACTTCGCGGAGAAATAGACAAGCTGCGTCAGGCAGGAATTATCTGTGAGTCTACATCTCCTTACAGTTCCAGTGTAGTGCTGTTGCAGAAGCCCAATAAGGAAGTTCGGCTATGTATAGATTACCGGCTGCTAAACGCTGCCACGGAATTCCAGCCCGAACCTCTCCAAACTGTTTCTGAGTTGTTCACCAAGCTTAGCAAGGCAAAGATTTTCTCCAAGATTGACCTCAGTAAAGGTTACTATCAAATACCAGTCAAGGAGGAAATTAAACCCTTGTTAGCTTTCAGCACTAGTGAAGGACATTACACATTTAATGTGATGCCATTCGGTTTGCATAACCCACCAGGAGTGTTCACCAGGATGATGAGGAAGCTTCTAGAACCTTTGCAAAGTCCCCATATCCATAATTTCATGGATGACATATTAATTGCATCGGAAACCTACGAAGAACATATTGCTACGGTTGCTATGCTCCTCAGGAGACTACAGGAAACTGGTCTCACAGCCAGACCTAGCAAATGTCTCATCGGGTTTGAACAGTTAGACTTCCTGGGGCATACTATTTCCCACGGCTGTTGTTGGCCTGTTCAGAAGAACGTGGAGAAAATAGTGGCAGCAAAAAGACCCCGAACGAAGAAAGACGTACGTTCCTTCATATCACTATGTGCATACTATCAGAAATACATCCAGAACTTCAACGGACTGACGGCACCTCTGACTGACCTCACAAAGAAAGGTTGTCCTGATAAGGTCATTTGGGATCAAAAGTACGAACACGCATACAGCACTTTGAAAGGACAGTTGTCTGCATACCCCATTTTGAGGTTGCCTGACCTCAAGAAACCTTTTGTATTACGGGTCGACGCGTCAGGTCAGGGCATCGGGTCAACACTGCTTCAAGCCGAGGACAGTGACCTGAACATGCTATTTCCAGTTGCCTATGGCAGTCGGAAACTAAATAAAGCTGAACGGAACTACAGCGTAGTCGAAAGAGAATGCCTCGCTCTGATTGACGGTATAAGGCGCCATCATGAGTTTCTCTATGGTACATCTTTTACGGTACAAACAGACCACGCTCCGTTAGCATTTCTTGGTGCCAATAAGGAATTCAACGCAAGGATCATGCGGTGGGCCCTTCTTTTAAGCGTTTATTCTTTCAAAGTGGAATACATTCCGGGAAGACAGAATGTCGGGGCGGATTTCCAGAGTAGATACTGGACTACGGACGAAGAGGAAGAAGTTGAAGATACCAATCACCCAAAAGCTACCGATCAGGGCAGCTTCATTGTCAGAAATTAAACATGAAAATATGTTTTCATGTCTCAAAAGAGGGGACGATTGTCACAGACGAACTCAGCTGACCCTGAATCGTGGGATTCTATAGTACGACCCTTTGTAACGACCCCTTCGTATAGCACCAGAGCCCCCGAATAGTTTGGTAACTCTTCATCAAACGGGAATTTCTTTTCACCTAGACTCATTGCTATGAAACCGTTCCACGCAGATGGCCAACACGTTGGCTGATTAATATGTGGACAGTTTTTCTACCGGTCATTCTGGTCATCGCATTGATTTAAGGAAAGATTAAATCACGCCCACGGACATCGCCTGAGCAATGATATGAAGTTATTTTCATTAACTTGGGCAGTGGGGGCGTTGCCAACTTCAAACAGAGAGAGCGGAACAGGATCAAACAGACACGGAATTGGTTTCAGGAACGTTGAGCGGGAGAGATCAAAGCAGTAGTGGTCCCTGAAACGAACGGGGAAGTTTCTTGCCGGCAATTTTCGCACCTCTATGTTAAGCGCTAAACCGATCGAAGACGAATCAGACGCAACGAAACCAGGGGACGGCATCTCTCTTTATTCTGTCGGTCAGATCCCCGAAAGTCTCCTGAGATCAAAAAAAGTGTCAACTTTCTCATGCCCCCCTCATCTTTAATTCCATTCTAAATATATACAGACCATTAGAAAGCCATGCTATCATTCAGTGCCAGAGATTTTAGATTCACTAGCTATCGTAGAAATTTTGCTAGATTTCCATCTGAATTGGTGGCTACCATTGGAGTGTTTCTTTTTCTGTGCACGGTATAATATATTTGTTAAAGTGATCAGTGGTCTAGTGCTTTCATTTTATTTCACTGGATTTTGTGTTTATTTAATCTATTTAATTAAACTCATCCCAAAAGTTCCAGTGGTAAATTTAAAGATATATCTATTATAACATTTCCAAAAATAATAGATGTTTAAATGTTAAAGTAACTTTTAAAGTCACGAAGGAATTTATAATTAATAAATTTAGTTAAGTCCTATATATATAGATGTGTATTTTAACCATTAGACTCGTGACGTGTTTTCTTAAATACATAATTAAATACGCGAGGGTATATAATATAGACTTAACGGTAAATTTATCGCGCGTTACGAATATTATTTGATTTTTGAAGTATGATTATGTTGTCATGGGTTTTCTATCTTTTTCTCCAGAATGATCACCTTTGCGATCCCAGCATTATTAATAAATCATACAGAGAGTTTCATACTCGGTTCTTAAACTTCCAGACAATTTGATGAGACATTTTTTTAAATTAATCTTGTGGCGGTCCGGTACGGCCTAGCTATCATAATTACATGAAAGAAAGCCAACCCAAGAACATTTAAATATTATCATCACATTTAATTTCAATTTGTGAGATAAACTGGAAGATGAACAGCGCCAGTAGCGATAATTTTATTTACTGCTCTAAATGTGAGAGATTACCGATTTACCTGACTGTGACTGAGCCTAGTGTTTCCTCACTGGATTAAAAACTTTACCGGTCAGTTGCTATCATCACGCATTGAAGGAATTATACCATCACCTCATTTTCACCCCTGTGTTGAACTGTGTCAGTGCCATCCCATAGACTCCTTTTATATAATAAAACACAAGAACTCTTAGGCCTTCAAGTCCGGCGATAAGTGGGAATTTTTTCTTTCAACTAACCTCACTACATCTGGGGCGGGACATCGAAGGACTAGACAGTTTCACATGTCAATAATTTAATTATTGTGTACCTAATTATATGGATTGTCTGATGCTGCAATCGGTAAGTGTGTGTGTATATGAGTGTGGATCCTCACAGCGTGTATGAATGACAGGAGATTTATTTTTTTGCAAAACCATTTGTTAACTTGCCTACCGGGTAATACATTTTTTCTGTATACCCTGCATTGTTCCTTTAAATGGGATAATTTGTTAACTCTGTTTCATCCCACCCCCCCCTTTTTTTCTTTGCTTAGTAAAGGGAAGACAATTGGGATAACAGTATTTTTGTCTACCACCATACCTAATATTGTAACACCTCTTTCAGAGTAATTAACTTCACTGTTAGGTTACATTACCTACGTTCCTGATAACTATCTATCTTGGGACTGGGTTTACCTTTGTCTAATAAGCGGGAAGGGTTTAGTCGATACCAATCTTCTTTACCCCCTTCTCACCTTGTTAATTGTATTTTTCGGTACTTATGATACTTTTTATGTAACACCTGTTGGATGTTGTGATTGAGTTTAAATGCTAATAAACAGCATAAACATATATAGTACTGTGTTGGACTACCAAGGCCCAAATCCCTCATATTTGTTTAAGATAGTTGTATCCACGTCGTCTGTGTGTCTGAAGCACCAAATCGGTGTGAGCGCAGATGTGTGTCTGGAAAACTGGCAAATAATTGTTTGGCCAGGAGAGTGGAAGAGAAGATTGAGAGAAACGATTTGTCGTAAATAAGTCTGTCTTTACTCTCCTCCAGCACTCTGTGGAGCATCATATTTAATCTCTACATTCCTATCACTGAGCCTTTCACCATCATTCTACACTCTAAACCGGACTACTATTTCTAAGACTCTTTCTCTCAAAATAAATTTACGACACAAGGTCTGGTTGTCTTCTTGGTGCGAGGTAGATTTTCACAGTGCTTTTAACCGACTAAAATGTCAGGTTATAAGGCTCCTGTCTACTTTGTTACGATTTAGGCAGGGTCCAATCAGGAATTTGGTTGTTCCTCTATTTCGAACCTCCGCAAATCGTTTCAAAACTTGCGTGTTTTGTGGGGTAATTCAAATTACTTCCACATGGAAATTTCTGCGCGGTACTGCAAAGGTCATCTTTTCCAAATATGGAATGAAAACATCCGATCCACTCTCGGCAATGTTGTCTCAAATACAACATCTTACTTTCATCTAAATTAATGTCTTTGTAACAAGGTGTACAGGAGATGATTATGTCATTCGCTTCCGACGAGTGCATGCCGACAGGTCGATAATTTATCGCGGGGCACTCCTAGGATGACACGCGCTCACTTTACGAAAATTGACCGGGCCCATCTTGGTTTTATCTGCGTCTTAATCTTACAAAGCCGAGAAGCGCAAAGGAAACATGATCAATTATCACTGAAGGGAGTGTAAAATTGAAAAGAAGATAGCTAATATCTGCTTGACAGCAGAGAAAGAGAAGGGCCGACCACGGAAATTGCAAGTAATTTAGTACACACAAAAATGTAACTAAATACTGCCGCTAACTAAGTATAAGACCATCATCTTCATTTTCACTTCCTATAGAACAGTGCTTCTTGACCAGGGGTGCATGCACCCCCAGGGGGTGCGAAACTTACCTTCCTGGGGCGCGAGACATGCAAGATATTTAAGAACGTGAGTTATCATAAATAATACATAATACACATTACTCAAATGTATTTGAAAAAGGGTCACCAATGTTGCTGGTTCCTTTGCAAGAAGCCTGTCCTGTAACATTCACATGTTCTTGTAACGGTTGTTTCTGTAGCAATTGTTGGAACGAACGAACGAACGAACTTTATTTTCAAAGGGTTAAGAATTATGTTCTTTATGATGAGGTTGCTACCCCCCATATGTCACCTCATATTATCCGCCTCTTAAAACGTTCCTGGAGTACCAGTATAGTTATTATTTCTGTGTCTCCTCAGAGGCACATAGGAACTGCTGGGGGTATAGAAATTATGTCAAGATTCAGCAAGAAATTTAAGTGAGACTTGATATTAAAAAAAGAGAGAGAACAGGAAAAGGGAAAGGTAACTGCTTGGTGGGGTAACGAAGTGAAAGTGGCAACAACAGGGGAAAAGAGCCATCACAAAATATGGATATACTTCAAAGAAGACAATTACGCAAGATATCGTTTTCCAAGAAGGGACTAGTCAAGAAATCAAAGAATGAACACTGGAAAAAAATCCTTAGCAGCGAATCCCCATGAGAATTCCAGTATTTTATTTATTTATTTATTTTGAAATGAGATTGGGAGGAGAAGGCTACACTCTAACTTGCATTATCAATGACACAGATGGAAACACAATACTTAGTGGAATTAAAGGAAAGATCAGAAGGTAAAAATAAATTCTGGAACTACTGAATGCAGCTGGAAAGCTACAGGAGCAACAAAAACCAGGCATATCACTCCCTGAAGTAGAAGAAATTAAAAATAACAACTCTTAAATCAGCAGGAATAGATAGAATAACGACATAAACTATACACCCGCTTGCTGAAAATGGAGTCAAATGTTTTACTTTCTAATGTGAACACATTGCACTAAATTTTATCAGCAAATATCAGGTGCTAACGTATTATAATTGCATATGCAGCTTCAGATAAGCCCACCAATGAAAACGTAGAATACATTTATTATTATAGAAATGCCCCAAGTGAAATAGTTCTGGCATGGTTTGATTAACTTAAATTTTGATGAACACACGTCTTTTCTGGGTGCTATGAAGAATAGTTAACCCCGCTTTCATGGGCAATTTATTGCTGATTGTATTTCCCCAGGATAGACAAATAAAGCTGAATTTTCACCTGGAAACATAGTAAAAAAGATACGCAATTATTTCCCAGTCACCCTCAAGTGCTACTTTAACCAGAGAAGAAGCCTCGGGCCTTCAATTAAAAATCATGTAAAAGCGGACCTAGTTCATCAGAAGCCTGTCTTTAGTTAGAAAAATGAAATCACGTCTGCCTCAGCTCCCAGCAAAGTTTAGTAGTCTGTACGTTTCAGAGCCCGAGATCGTAACATGTAAGATGACATCTTAGAAAAGCTTGCACATGTCACTACAACAGGCAGAATGAAAATAAAACAAAACAAAACAAAACCAGGAGCTTAAGACATTGGTGAAAATAATAACATAATAATAACCAGTATGTTCCTACCTACGTTTTGCGATCACCGGCAAACATGGTCTCTGACCAAAGCACAGAAGCGGGAAAAATCACATCCTGTGACATAAGATGCTTAAGAAAGCCATTAATGTTACCAGGAGAGATAGAATGAGAAATAATCACATCAGAACAATTGTAGGCCCTATATCCTGCATCAAGTATACAGAGAGACAGAAAATTAAATGGTTTCACCGTCTCATTAGAATGGTGCCAGATATATTTCCATTACCCGCCTACAAAAGTTCGAGAATCTACAAGTATCTGGTTTTATGTTACGAGGAAGGTCAAGAGGTAGATGGATAGACAACAACACAGAAACACTACAACAACACAGAAACCCTACAACAACACAGAAACCCTACAACAACACGGACTCACAGCAGCCAATGCAACACACTTGGCTCACGTACGCAAACGTCAGCACCCCACTCCGTTTCACAGCTTCAGCGGACCGAAACAGTAAGTAAGTAAAAACACATAACAACCTACACCAACTACATAAAGAGACACAACACCTCGCCAAAATGCAGTCAAATTAATTAACATGAATGGCCTTCAACGGCAGATCTTGCTACAGGGCAAGAGGACACACACATAAGAAGGTGGATAGACAATGTTAAAGTAATCCTGAGGAAATATTGCATAAGAAGGCTACAGATAACAGCCTACGAGCTAGGACGAAACTGCTTCTCACGATGCTAAACGGAACGGGATCAAAACGAAATAAACAGCAAAACTATAACTCCTGTAAAACTTCTAATGAACGGACCTTTAATGTATCGATTTCAGGGAAAAAAAAAAAAAAAAAAAAAGACGAATTCTCTTGGTGCCGAAATTTTGGTCCGCAATGGGAATATGTAAAATTAGCTGTCTTTACTGTTAATCAGCGAAGCTGATCCTTAACGGATAAGGATGCTCGAGTAATCTTTGCTGATACTCGCGGGGAGGGGGGGGGGGGGTAATTGTGCATTGCTCACCTCATATTTTATAACTGTTTTGGCGAGTTTTTAGGCTGCATATATTCATAAATCTGCAGTACCGGACAATAAGCATTATCGGACCACCTATTCCTCCTATTAGTCTATTCACAAAAGTCTTTACAATATTATGTCACAACGTCTTTTATTGTTTTACTTTTTCATTTTCGTTTTCTTCTTATTTCTTTGTCCCATTTCCAATGTCGCCCAGGCTCAGCTGACATATCGGCTAGAAATTAACTTCCTGCATTTCTCGCAGCATGCAGATGTCTCCGTAAACCAGTTTAATAAAATGTGCATAAATAAATAAACCAGAATACATGAAAACAGAATGTTGTCTCTTTTGTACATTCTACGGCAATGCTCAAGGAACAAATCTGGTTCACTGTTTGTTGACAAGGTGAATGTTTGTAACATTAATATTTTGTGATAATTTACTGCATTTTACTCTCGATATTAAAATGTCTTCTTTTAAACATAAGAAAACGTGTGTGCCAAGTTTTGTGTGTGTTTGTTTGTTTGCCGAAAACAGCTGACAAAGTGGAATGTTAAACTAGAACGAAAATGTAAAATCTTCGGAAGGGACACTGACACCATCACTAGAACTGTCATGCTTTGGACTCTAGAAGGAAAGCGTAAGCAAGGACGACCAAGAGCCACTTAGCAGAGAACTGTGGAGGCGGAGGTGATAAGCAAGAACCAGAACTGAGGCACCACACGAAGGATGGCTTCAAAAGCGACCGGGCAAAGTGGAGACAAATTGTTGCTGGCCTACAAGACGCCATCAGGCGTGACGGTCACTGATTGCTTTGTCAGTCAGCAGCCAATGACCAAAGAACAAGGAAATTTAAAAAAGATTCATGCTACTTGCAGTGGAATGAGTGAAGACATTATATATATACTTTCATACTGAAAGCACACATACGTAACTGTGTGTGTGTATATATATATATATATATATATATATATATATATATATATATATATAATATATATATATACATATATATATATATATATATGTATATAACATGAAACACAGTGCCTAATTTTTTTTTTTTAAAGAGAAAATTAAGAACATTTTCACCATCAAACTGAAAGTAATTGGCACACACTAAAGCACAACTCATATAATTGTCTACATCTTTCTATATATAAAATCCCAGCTTTTTGTGTCAGTGCGTAACGCTAAGGGATGCAACTGTGGTTGAAAGTTAGACATTAATTGTATTGTTTGGCTTATATGAACTCTCCCGAAAATAATAACACCCGACAAATAAAAGTGCGCAAATGATAGTGTGCATGAACAGTTTGATTATACTGTACCAGATTAAAACAACAGACAATCAAGATGCTCTTCTGTCATGTTCAGACTTTTATCATCAGATATAAAACAAATAATTTTGGTTTTTTTAAAAATACTTTTGAATAAGTAAAATTGCTGTTAGGTATTGGTGCTTTTGAATTTAATTCCCGCCTTATGACGAACTTTTACACTAGTAAAATAAATAGTTCATTATGACTATGATTATTCATTTACCTTACTGACTAATAACCGTATTGAACTGTTAATAATGAAAATAAAGAGGGGCAGGGAGAACCACAGAAAGAACTCTAATAAACATTGTTAACGTAAACAAATCTTTGATTTAATGTAAAGTTAACATTCCGTTGATGAATGGTCACTTTTGCTTAACCTAAGATGGCGTAGGTGGAGGTTAGAGAAAGGAAGATCCTGGAATACAAACAAGATGAAATCAACGATGTCGCGAAAGGGAACTAATATATCGGTGTGATAAACGAGCGCAAAGGCCTTATTGCTCTATCTTTTCCTACATCTTTCGTATTGTATTTTCTCCGACATTTGCTCTTTCATTCCACATTTGCGATCCCACATTTGCTATTTCATCGTTGTGATTACTCGCGACCGGTATCTAGAGAACCACATTTGTTCTTTCATCGGGGGAAATAAAGTCCTTTGATTGAGTCCCCATACCTGACATTATCGCTTGAAGCCCACATTGCATCGTGATAAATCTGGTGAAAACACATCTGGTCATCCCAATCAGACATCTGGGCATGCTGTAATTTTATGTGACACCAACATTGGACGCCCAGATTGCCACGTGAAAACGTCTCATCTAGTATATGGTGTTATTTTTTGGATCGGCCGCTGCCGCTCGGCCGTGTTCAGGACAAGCGTTGCATTTTTTTGTGGGTGCTGTTTCCATACATTGGACCGCCCAACAGCCCAAACGCCCAGCTTGCCAGGAGAACCATGTATCAGAATATAGAATGATTACTAAACAATTTATGTGACAAAGCAACTCTCCTGACAGCAAAACAGCAGCCAATGAGGGACCAGACCTGTCTTGTTGGGGACAAAGCGCTATGAGGGGGACCAGAGGGGCTATGGCTGGATTGGTTGGTATGGGCGGAGCTGTACAAGAAACCCATATGGCAGAAATATAATACCGCGTAGCTTGTTAGAGGAAGCAGTTCAGTTTTTATATTGTGAGGCAGAGATACAATCCCAAAAACGCCTAGCCTAAATACACGTGTTTATTCAGAGTGGATATAATTCAGTTCTGTGATGAATTGTATTCTTAAAGGATTTTGCGAAGGGAAAAGAAGGTTAGTAGATCTTATACAGATTATTAATACATTTTCTTAATTTTTGTTTATTTTAACCTCACAGCTAAAATGTGCTAAAGATAGAGTTTCAAATAATTCTTTGCATAACTGAGTAATAAAATCAGAAGATTTTCGTAGAAGATGATAGGAGGTAATTAATAGTTCATACTTCACCTTCATCATCATCACAGTCTCCCATGCGCACACACTCTCATGCACAGGATATTTAACATCATTAGAATTGAACTCAGAGAGAGATCAATAATGAGCCGTAGTATGAATGAAAGTCAACCAGTGATGTTAAATGTGAAAAACTTACGAAGACTTTTGTGTGTCTTCAGTTCATCAGAAGTCTGAGTCTACACGCAACGTGTCTGACGTCTAACCAGAAATAAGTTATCAAAATGGACATTTGGCTAGCAGAATTCGCCATAGGACATCTTGCATTCCTCAATTAAAGAGGAATATTGTCTCACCCACAAGTCAGAAGGTGGACGCAGCATTTTTCGTCACCCATATACAGCTGGCTCACAAGTTCAATACATCGTTATCACAAGTTCAATACAGAGTCATCATAAATTCAAATCACTCGAAAGATCATTATTATCTGAAGTCAAGCAAAAGAGTTCAAAAGAGGAATCGCATATTTATACCAAGTGCATCACACTCTTAAGCGCATTCTATGAAGCAGACTCTAAAGTATATTTTATGAATCACCACTACATACGCAAGATTATGAGTCTACATATCACTAACATTTCGTGAAGATATCCAGTCTGGCCGGTACCCTCGGGAGATTAGACAACAGACCCTTTGTTCATATGACAGCTATTAACTGTTGATCAACACTACAGAGATATACTCAAACAGTAAAGGAATATACATAAATATCTCGTCAGCGTTCTCAGTGCGACAACAGTTTTCATCAGAACGTCCTCGGCTTAGAAATACCCCACTCGACATAACGTATAACAACTTGGGACAGTGTATGCATACACGTGAATCGTCATATCAATGCAAAGCATTTAGAGACCCATGGACTGTGTAGAGTACTCACCATTTTGGTAACACGTATCATATCACATCATCATCATTTCGCTTTACACCAGTTCATTCTTAATTAACTACTACTTAATTAACTGCAATTTTATTATCTCATCTGTGTGTTGCGTGAATCGTCTTTCACCATCATCATGTTATAACCATTACTAACCCTATATGTGTGGATATGTCATTAATAAACCCAACGATCGTTTGATCATTATCTAGTTTGTTAGTGTATCCCTCGTGCTGTCGGTGTTACATATTCACCTATAGGAACATTTCTCTACTCAGATGAGGTTGGGGGCTTTTTCTTTTACGGGATCTAATGGCAGAAGCTAAGGTCGTGGGGAAACAGAACTCTTTCCATAATTAATTAGAAAACACTGTCTAGTGAAAGGCATTCGCATTCCTGTCTTCGTGTCCCTATCTCGAATAGGTCTTTATTCTTTCTTAACGAGCCAATTTCTAGAGACCTTATATCTAATATCTCATAGACTATTCCTGGCAAAAACTACTGTCGTAGTTGCCCCAGTACACACCATACGACAATCGGTAAGCTGCAGTATTGGAAACGCTGTCAATTTTGTACTGCTAACTACCTAGTCTAGTACAAGGGTTGTCAACCCTATTTTTTTTGGCTCATGGCCCCCTTCTGAGCCTCATTTACCTCTGTGGCCCCTGTCATAGTCGCTGTTAGCTGGAAAAAAGGTACTTTACCATACCATCTTACTGTGACCCCTAGAAATATGGCATGGTCCCCTAGGAGGCCATACGGCCCACGTTGAGAACCACTGGTCTAATATCACACACTGATACGTTGAGAACCACTGGTCTAATATCCCACACTGCTACGTTGAGAACCACTGGTCTAATATCACACACTGCTACGTTGAGAACCAACTAGGCATGAATTTGCGGGAAGTTTGACCGCCTTTTTTTAAATACAAATAGGTTTTGGTATTAATTAAACAAGCATGTTTTTCAAAAAGCATCTAAATCAAACACGTGTAAAACGGGAGGTTCGTGTAGATATAGGACAATGGGTAAAATTACCCTTTGTAGTTGCAGAGGGTTTCTGAAAAAGCAAAGAAAGAATAAGACTAATGAACTCTCAGGCATGTCGTACTAGGCAACTAATATGAGGTTGTGCATGGAACTGGCAACCTGTCGTGTAAAACTAATTGCCCCAGAAACCACTGCTGAAGGAGCATGGGAACGACTGATGAAGTCTTCCTGCAAGGTGACTCGCTACAACGGTTGGCTCTAGGCCCAGCAATAGCCTCAAAGCTGGTGAAGTCTTCCTGCAAGGTGGCTGACTAGCTACAACTGTTGGCTCTAGGCCCAGCAATAGCCTCAAAGCTGGTGAAGTCTTCCTGCAAGGTGGCTGACTAGCTACAACTGTTGGCTCTAGGCCCAGCAATAGCCTCAAAGCTGGTGAAGTCTTCCTGCAAGGTGACTAGCTACAACGGTTGGCTCTAGGCCCAGCAATAGCCTCAAAGCTGGTGAAGTCTTCCTGCAAGGTGGCTGACTAGCTACAACTGTTGGCTCTAGGCCCAGCAATAGCCTCAAAGCTGGTGAAGTCTTCCTGCAAGGTGGCTGACTAGCTACAACTGTTGGCTCTAGGCCCAGCAATAGCCTCAAAGCTGGTGAAGTCTTCCTGCAAGGTGACTAGCTACAACGGTTGGCTCTAGGCCCAGCAATAGCCTCAAAGCTGGTGAAGTCTTCCTGCAAGGTGACTAGCTACAACGGTTGGCTCTAGGCCCAGCAATAGCCTCAAAGGCAAGTAATGGTAATGCAGTAAGGCTATGCTGAATAGTTAGGTTAAATGAAACAGGTAGAGTGTGTCTTCCTAGGTTCAAGGCTTACGTTAGCACCATAAGGTGTTCGGCAGGTACAAACAAGACGAAAACAGTAGACAAAACAAAAAACAAAACAAAAAAAAAAGAATGTGAGGACTGATCAAAATCCATACACATTTTTTTTTAGCATGAAATTCATCTTATATAGAATTGTCGAAAATGTCCCGCCCTGAACAAATTCCCACCAACGTGCATTCTTTTACGGAAAAGCCGCGCATTGTCATGTGGGAATAAAATTACGAGGTGACTAAAATAACGTGCACTTCTTTCCATCTCTCAATGGCGTTTGTTTAATAAATATTCATGCCTGTTATTTTGACAAATTTTCTGCATTTTTCCTCATTTATGATTAAGCACAGCTCGTGCGGATAATTATCAATAAGTATCATCATCTTATATATTTAAATATTTAACCAGAGAAGCAACACTGCGCATCATGGACATTGCATGACTGATTTATTTCTGACGGAAACTGGACAGGAAGGAAATGACCACAGTAGAATTAGTGTCGTCATCAGGACGAGCAGCAGAGAGAACACTGCACAATTATTTACCACCTCGTTTTGACGGGTCTCTCGCTCGTGAGTTGCTTAAAGATTATCGCCATTGTCATGTTAAGTAGAAATACCGCGAGAAGACCCCATAGCTGTTTTCTGTACCCCATTGTAATCTGAGCACTTAGGAGAATTTATGTGCCAGCTGGAGGTTCTATTATCGGCTTATTGTCAATACCATGCATACAAAATGCACAAACTATACGAATCTTCACCAACAGTCATCACAATGAGATCGGAAAAAAACTATTTTTTAAATAGGAATTTCGCTTCGTTTTAACGAGGTGCACTGCGTTTAACCTAAACACAAGGTCCATCGGTTGTTTTTGGGCGCATGTTCAAATATCAAAGATTTGCTTATGGTTATTATTGTAAAGATCTGAAATACCGAAGAAGAACGCATATGACTATAGGGCGACATCAAAGTTCTTGTACAAGGCAGTTTCAGCTTCGCTTGTCTATAATCACGCGCTACTATATTAAATTACTATAATCTGTTCAGAGAAGGAAGTTCAAGTTGAACAATGATATCCAGTTTTCTGAAAAAGGTGTTTGTTTAGTTTTCCAAATGACATTTATTTGTTGCGCTGTTTTGTTAATCTGAACAAGTGTGTGTGTTAATGGTTGAACGTGAGATTCTTTTGTTATTAGTATTTTGTTAACCTGAACAAGTGTGTGTGTTAATGGTTGAAAGTGAGATTCTTATGTTATAGAGTTTAGTTAAGCATATTTTTTTTTTTTTGTCAGGGCTCAAATTCGTTAGGATAGCTCTTCGCCTTTTCTTCTTTTCCTACTTCATTTATTCATTTTCTTTCTTTATTTCCTTTATTATTTCTTTCTTTCATTCATGTCTTTCTTTCTTTCCTTTCATTACTTTCTTGATTTCTTTCATTTCTTTCCTTTCTCTCTTTATTTGTCTTCTTTCTTTCCTTTCCCTTTCTTTTCTTTCATTATAATTCTTTCTTCCTTTCTTTCTTTTTTCTTTGTTTATTTCCTTTGTAAAATCGTAAATACCTTCAGGGACTTTTTTTTTCTCAAAACTGACTGCTCCATCCCTCGTTTCTGTCCTTTTATTAATTTTCTTTTTAACTTTAATTTTTTCTTCATACCCTTATTGTTCTCTGTTACTCGTGATCTTTCTTCTCTCACTCTTGCACTCCCGTTTGTTCTTCAATATTTTCCTTATAGAAGCATTTGATCCGTCTTGTTTTATTATTTATAATTTATTGTTGTCCACTCTTTTGTTCCGTCTCTGAACTCTCCTTTATTTTATATCCCCTACCTTTCTATCTTTTATCGATACATAAATATTCATAATGCCAGTCGTTGTCGTTGGTTAAATGTAAATATGTTTTCTTGCATGTTGATAACAACTGTCTTACAATGTCTCCTTAATTAAAAGGTGGGTAGTTGAATCTTTATTTGGGAACAGAACGAATGGTGTTGAACGTTTCAAGAAAAGGACGTAATTTCATGTCGAGGTCTTCATGTTACGATTGATTCTTCTTCTTTTCTTTCACAATGAAGCAACAACGTCACTGAGTGATATAAGAAGGAATGAAAATTTTAATCAGTTGCCATAGAAATTGGTTTATGCTCGCTCCGCCCTAGCTGTGAAAATAATTATGTGCGTAGTATTTTAACTAAGTTCAAAATTCTCAACACAAAGTATGTCACTGTGCATATGTCTTCGGTAAAGCTACACCATGACTGAATGTTAATCGTAGTTTGCACTATATTAGTTTACAATTTCATGATTATAATTTCACGAATACACTTTTCCACTCCGATAACACATTCCATTTTTCTATCAGTAAATGTAAACGTTAGTCTACTTATTGTAAGACTCAAATTTATTGAATCATTCACAATAATATGCTTGTGCTTTTTTTTGCTGGATGTCGTGGTTGAGTAAAGTGTAGAGTATTTGTCGAGTTGGACAACAGTAGTGAAATCGACAAGGGATAGTGGACTGACAGAGTTATAGATTACACACACAGAAAGGTGTAAATAGGAGATGGACTTGAGACAACCTGGAAAAAGATTTATCAAAATGATCTCTTTCTCCAAGCCTCAACTCACTTTTACTGTCTAAGCACCTCCTGCTCTCACTCTTTTCTCTTATCAAACATAGAGATTATAGTAAAGAGCTAAAACAAGTTAATTATGGATGGAAGGGTCGTGAACAGCGCATTAATAAATGTGTAAACTTTATTAAAGAAGAAGCATGTATGAAAATAATGCATTTCATCTCCACCAACATAAATTACATCCAAAAATCATCAATAACCACAATAATGCAAATACACCAACAACACTCACACACCACCAGTCATAACATAACCTGTATTTGTCGAGTTGGACAACAGTAGTGAAATCGACAAGGGATAGTGGACTGACAGAGTTATAGATTACACACACAGAAAGGTGTAAATAGGAGATGGACTTGAGACAACCTGGAAAAAGATTTATCAAAATGATCTCTTTCTCCAAGCCTCAACTCACTTTTACTGTCTAAGCACCTCCTGCTCTCACTCTTTTCTCTTATCAAACATAGAGATTATAGTAAAGAGCTAAAACAAGTTAATTATGGATGGAAGGGTCGTGAACAGCGCATTAATAAATGTGTAAACTTTATTAAAGAAGAAGCATGTATGAAAATAATGCATTTCATCTCCACCAACATAAATTACATCCAAAAATCATCAATAACCACAATAATGCAAATACACCAACAACACTCACACACCACCAGTCATAACATAACCTGTAGAACACAAGAGAAATAAATAAACTCTCTGACAGTCTGTCCGTTTTCGTGGGACCAAGTACAATGCTTCAGACAGTGTCTTTTACGTAAAGATATACTCCATGGGTGATGGACTTGACCTGTATAAATCCACTGTAGTCGCTATTGTTGGTGGCACCCCTGATTTCGCGATGGGGACTGGAAGACTGTCTATCTCCTGCTGACCAAATAAACAAACTGACCAAATGTAATAGCTCCAATGTCTTTACGTAAAGATATACTCCATGGGTGATGGAATTGACCTGTAAATCCAATGTAGGCGCTATCTTTGGTGACCCCTAATTGCGTGAGGGGCTGGAACTCTGTATTTACCTCTGGTTTACCAAATGAATAAACTGCGTGTCAGTCCGTCCGCTTTCGTGGGACCAAATGTGCCAGCTCCAGAAAGTGTCTTTACGTAAAGATATACTCCATGGGTGATGGACTTAACCTGTAAAAACTTTCCTTGTTGGTGCTAAACGTTGGTGACCTCTAATTGCGTGAGGGGCTGGAAGACGCTGTTTTTTCTTCTGGACGCTCCTAAGTGCGAAGTTCTACATAAACCCAGAAATACACCAGACGAAGTTACTTGAGGACAAAGCGTCCCAGGCGCTCTAATCCGGTGCTATTGCTTGCTTGGCATTAAATCCGGTTTAAACTGGTTTGGCTGTGGTTTGGCTGAGTGCCCCGTTTAGGCACACAAAGGCGGGTGATATCAGATTCTGCTATAGACATGCTGGGCGGTTTTGATATTCTGGAAGCCGCAATGCTCTGACTGGTAATCCAATAGGCGAGTAGAGAACTACTACTGCATTCGATGATTCCAGATTTAGCGTTGGCTCGTTGCACTGCGTGAGCTTAACTTGGCGTTGACAAAGGGTTTAGGTTCAGGAATGGGGTTGACGACTCGTGATTGCTAGCTGTATTCAGAATCCCTCTAGAACGAAGAGTATATGATATTTCTTCGCCTGACTGGAGACTTGACTCTAGCAATTCGGTATCCCTGAAACTGAGACCCAAAAAACACCCTTTACATCAAGCAACAACAACATCACTCTAATGTTTTATATCCTAGTTATGCTCCGCTCCTTCCATTCTATCAATTATAGCATGTGCCCGCATAGGCTTAATATCTTTTGTACACCCATGTACCTGTCAGTAATCGTTCTGACAGCAACAATCTACTCCTCTTCTTCCAACTAAACATACAGGAAACCTAACCTTGTAGTTACAGTTAAATGAATATGCTTATCCATCTTACAACATTAAATGAATTACATAAACAGATTACAGCATGTGACATTACACAAATAAATCATATGTCCCCTTGGGGAAATATATTAACATTCCACAAAATGAGTACATAGAAAATGCAATGTTCTTGCTATAATATTACAGCTGTGGCTGAATCATAAGATATAATTACAAGGTATATCTATGCCTGGTGACTGCTTTCTGTGAAAGTTATAGACTAGTGCCTAGCCACACAAGTAAGCATAAAATGATTCTCCCTTGCCACTAGAAATATCTATCAAAAAGGAATAAGTGACTATCTCCTATAATTCAGTGTTTAAGTGCCTGTCCACACTTCTGACATTATCTTACAGAAATGACAGTTAATTAGCCTATTCTTAACCCATGATAAGCATCTGTAGACTGATTCTACGCCTAGTGAGTGTCTGTTATTGTAAGTCTATCATTTAACCCATTATAAACCAAAACAGCGTAAACACCACTTAACTAAGGCCGTAGACAGCGCTACATTATCACTGAATTAAATGACTAGGAGAAGTCCTCAGAAATGAATTCACGTCACTTTCCTATCAGATATATAAAAAGCTAACATGAATATATCATATTATAATTATACGATATGTCAACTCACCCCGAACAATGACTAGAGATAGGCCTTAACATTTAGTTCTGTGTTAAAGTCTGCCTTATCTCATGATGGTCCATCTCGGGCCAGGAATATTTCTACGAGTGTGTTAGTCTATTAAGACTTCTACTCTTATAGTTTACCAATAAACACCTGGCATGGCTTGTTTCTACAGATGTATCGGCGTGCAACGTAATAAGGAGTAAGACAGAGGTTTCTCTTAGAGACTACATCAAAGACAACAGACATTTCCCCAGATCGGCGATGCATAATATTATGGTCAGGGGCCACAACAAATCTCTCCTGAATTGAAGATCAAACTGGTTTACCGACCTCAGAAGATTGGTCTCTGCTAACGAGCCGTGTCTTTACAGAAACCCGTTCGCTCGTTCAGACGCTTTAGGCGTAACAGAAATGTTTCTCTGGTCAAACGAACCACAGGTGCGTTTAGATAACATTTCGTTACCGCTACGCTGACCGTTGAAGGCCAGAACGTAAACAACCGTCGGGTGGGGTTTGAGAAAGTGAAAAATGAAAGAAAAGAAAAATACAAATGGCGAGGAAACCAGGACATTAAAAAAATAATAACATATGGAACGGAATGGTAAAATAAATTATCAGTCACGTGACACTGGACATAAATCTCAGTGTCGACTTGCTGTTATTTGCCATGAGAGACAGACACATGAGCACGTGCTCTGAGCTTGCTAGGCGTCATTAGGGCAAGGGCGATACTCATGGCGCCACAACAAAGTGCTAAATGAGCTGGCTGCGACAATAAATCTGGCAAGGATGAAGGCGAATAGCAATGTCAGACCGAACACCGCAAACACATACTTTCTGAGAGCAGGAAAGTCAGCACACCCCAAACCGAATAAATCAGGTAGCAGTGTACCATCTCTCCTTGACTGTGCAAATGACTGAGAGATGGCGGTAGACCTACCTAGACGAGGGGCATATCAAGAGAGTATCAGGAAATCTCGAAGACCGCCGGATATAGTGCTGCATTCTTCATCATCGCACCAGGTTATATTGATTGAACTGACCGTGCCATTTGAATCCAGATTGGAAGAGCAACATTTGTTCAAAGCGGCCAAGTATAGTGATCTGGCCGCGGATCTGAGACACGATGGGTTCACTGCAAGGGTCATGGCTTTTGAGGTGGGTACAAGAGGGCTCGTGGCTGCATCAGTGTATGATTTATTGAAACTGTTGGGGCTGAGGGGATAGCCAAGAACAAGGGCACTGAAGAGGCTTAGTGAAACTGCAGAAAAAGCATCATGCTGGCTGTGGAACAACCGCAATGGGCTATGGTAGTGCCCCTAGATGAATAGAGAGTTACGCGAACTAAGGTTTGGCCACCATTTTCGGCTGTACCCGTATCGCAGGAAAATGGACCCAATCGCGAGTTCAGACCCAATTTGCATTTTCGTTTAGGCTAACTACTAATTTGAAATAAAATTATCTGCAAATACAGTAACACGTATTTGTATCGATTCCATTTTCCTGCGATATGGGTACAGCCGAAGATGGCGGCCAAACCTTAGTTCACGTAACTCTCTATACATCAAGGGGCACTAGGCTATGGAACTCGGGACAGCAAACTCTATCCCCACCTGCGTTACAGGAAATATCCGGAAAGTGGAAAATTTTTCTAAGTCCGCGATACATTGAGTTTTTCGTTGTAATGGTGAAAGGACAGTGACTTACAGGCAACACACGCCTTATATTATATGAGGTGTCGGGCGCAAGTAGATTTCAGTTGCTAGCGCGCAGTGGCTTCAAGCTTCGTTGGCTTTGTGCAGGTGGGTCAGTGTCTGTCCCTAGTCGTGGTGTGCTGTGGCACAATAATTTGTTTTCAACGTAAGGGTTACTTTCACAATTGCCTCCGGCTGGCATAATTGTGAATTTTAAAGCTGCAACCAAGATGGAGTGGGTTCATTTTCTACATAAGACAACAGGAGGCGGAGACACTTGGGAGTTATGACCCAGGTGGGCCCGTCCCTCTTAGAGTGTAAATTAGAATAAAGGGCCGAAATACTTGTTCGACGGGGGGACTTCCTCTGATGATCAGATTGCCCCCTATTGTATCGCTCTGTATAGAGTTCCCTATCACCTTACAAGATGAATCAAGTATGGTATTAAGGCATGTCCCGGAGCTTCTTATACATTTTGGCATTGGTTGGTAGAAAGACTTGAATTCACATCTGTACAGTTCGAGATAATTTCGGCAACTAAAACTTCCTATAGTTTGGGTTACTATGGTTACGTTAAATTACTCATATCCATGTCACCGTTTCTGTTCCATCGATTTCTTTTTACTCGTACTGGAAACAGGACGCCATAATTTTCTGCAATTATTTTCCATTTTGGCCCTTTTTTCTATGCTATTTTCACATCTTTCGTCCCTCAATATAGCAAGCATCCTTCCGAATAAAACATAAACCCAAAATTAGACGATGCCCAAAGGGAATGAAATGTTCTACCTGACGTAATAGTTTTAGTATAATTGTATTTGGTTATGACAGTTTTGTTAGCTGAAAGTGGGCAGAGTTGCAAGAACTAGTGAAACGAGTAAACATCGTAAGTCATGAATATGAATTCTTTAATACTGAGAACAAAGAAAAAAACTATGGCAATTAGCAAAACAGACAATAAGCCAACGTTAAAGATAAAAATAAATGGACCAATCCTGCAATAAGTTAGAAGATTCTCATATCTTTGTCACATAATAACTGAAGATGGCAGATGCGAAACAGAAATCAAGAAAAGAATACGAATGGCCAAAGTTACATTCAACAACATGAGACAGATATTAACGTCTAAACAACTAACTCACATATTCAAACAGATAATCATCAAATGCTACATATTCTTCAATATTGTATGGTGTAGAAACATGGGCAATGAACAAGTAATTAAAGGAAAAAAATGAGGCTTTTGAGATATGGATGTATAGAAGAATAGGGCACGTCTCATGGAAAGAGATCAAATAAATAGGCCATAGATAACCTAGGAATGAAAAGAGAAGGAGACCAACATTAGACAGTAAAATATTTTGGCCATGTAGAAAGGCATAACACCTTAATGAAAACCATAATAGGAGGAACGATTGAAAGCAAACGTGCAAGAGGAAGACAGCGCTATAAGTGGGAAGGTAACATCAACAGATGGACAGGAAAAAGTCTTTCAGAGTGCACCATCAAGACAAGAGAGAGAAGACGTTGGGAGATCAACTGCAACCGACCTTCAATGTGAAGATGGCATCTGATGATAATGATTTGGTCTGACAGTTGTTGTATTATTGTTAACACCTATCTGTTTATTATTATTACTTATTTCAAATTTTCAATATAAAAAGTTTTCCGTCATGACCTGACCGGCGCTTTCCTAACACAAAGCCGGAATTTCGGGTCAAGTGTTGTGGTTTATTTCTTAAACAGGAATCATTCAGAATCTTCCCCCCCCCCCCCCATTTTTTTCCCTCAGCGTTGTGCAATTCCTCTTTTAATATTGTGAAATGGCTGTACGCACGAATTATGTTATTGTTCGGGAAAGACACGCCACTTTTAAACACGCTGCATGTTGCGGTAACTGGGAATATAAAATGTGTTAATATGTCTTCCTTTTAGTTTGTCGTATATGTGTGCTGTTCTCGTGGTTTGACGTGTGTAATGTAGTAATTATGTACATGGCGTTATTAATATGTCAGTTCTTTAGCTGGACATAGGTTATACTCTACCATTTTATTGGACGTATGTGATTATTCCACGGTTACACTCTACATTGTGATTGGACGTATGTGATTATTCCACGGTTATACTCTACAATTTGACTGGACTTATGTGATTATTTCACAGTGTGGTTGTACGCGTAATTATTCCACAGCGTGGTTGTACGTATGTGATTGTTCCACAGTGAGGCTGGAAGTATTAGTTAGATGCTTGGTATTATTCCTCCATTAAGTTGGGCGTATGTGATTATTCCTCAGTATGTTTGTGACTTTTCTTCAGTGGGGATGAACGTGTGTGTGGCGTGAGGTTTTATTTGACTCTAGGGTCAGTATAGTACTGACAATTACAGAAATATAATTTCTGCAGAAAATGGTGAAGTCCCAGTGTCTGAGAGAACTACTGGTATCACAAATTAGTTACGGCTGTGAATGTTCTGATCTCGAAAAATTAGTAGAGAGGAGACCGACATAACTTGCCACCTCCGCTGTGTAACTAACTGTGATATTAAGACAAGGAAACAGATTTTACTTAACAATGATAAAATTGACAAGTCTTCAAATACAATTTCCTTATTATTTATTTAGTATATACACTATCTACTCTTGTGCTGAAGGGTGAATGTTGAAAAATGGAACGTAATGAATTTGTAAGTTTACATATGATTTACAAATATTTATATTTATATAGATATGTAAATATATTACAAGTTTTCCAATTATAGGAACAAAAATTATATCAGCTGTGCTGTTATTCAATTATAGTACATGTATCAGCTGTGCTGTTAATTACGTATAATTTATCAGCTATAATCTTATTATTGTCTCTTGCTACGCTAATTCACTTTCTCGTCACTGACACTAGCTTTTGCTCACAATGCCGACAGAAATGGTACTACTGGGTACTCATTTCTTAAAACGTTCTGTTCTCCTTAGTTTGGGTCCCACAACTCCTGCTGAGGCTCGTTACTTTAGCCCACCCAAGACTGAGGGGGACTAAAGATGTAGCTTCTGTACAATCTCTATGCTCCTGCGAAGTTCCAGGCAGCTGGATTGACTCGAACATACGACCTCAGGTTTTATGACACGAATAAAACCTGTAACAAGGAAAAATAGGGGCTAATTTCTGTCATCAAGCCCACCTATTTCTAATGTGGATGAAATGAGCGTGTGCCTCAGGTGTCTGCATGTAGGATGAATGACAACATGGCTCAGTATGATTTAGCAATAGCGAGACAAGACAGGTGTCTACTTGCAAAACCTTCTTTCTGATAAATTAATACATGGATACATCCATAAATATGAATTCAATACATGAATACATCCAATAATATAAATTCAATACATGAATACATCCAATAATATGTACACCTAGGTGTGATACAACCATTTCCTTCCCCATATAGTATACCAGGCCCTCTCTGACAAGTGCTATATAAGCTGGTAACATATATCCTAACAATATTGTTATGTTCTTATGATAGGAGTATATGAGACGAGGACTGTTTGGTGATATATCAGGTGGGAGTTATAGGAGACAATAGATTGATGTTAGATGAGACAATAGATTGAGTCCTAACAAGGACTGTTTTGGTTATATTTCAGTTGGTTTTATCTGAGATAATAGACTGAAGTTATAGGAGACAATAGATTGAGTTATAGGAGACAATAGATTGAGTCCTAACAAGGACTGTTTTGGTTATATTGCAGTTGGTCTGAGAAAATAGATTGAAGTTATAGGAGACAATAGGTTGAGTCCTAACAAGGACTGTTTTGGTTATATTGCAGTTGGTCTGAGAAAATAGATTGAAGTTATAGGAGACAATAGGTTGAGTCCTAACAAGGACTGTTTTGGTTATATTTGAGTTTGGAGTTATCTGAGACAATAGACTGAAGTTATAGGAGACAATAGATTGAAGTATGAGTCCTATTAGTCTTCGTCTATTCAATCATATTAGGAAATACAATCATTATACCTAATTCCCCAAGATACAATCAGTAACCTGATACGTTCATATTAAAACCTATTTTCCTACCAGTTTATAGTAAATTATATTTACCCACCAAGATTTAAACAGGCCAGATTTTGACTCGACTTAGCAAAGCAGGCTGCAGGTCAATGCTCTCAGGTAAGCTATAAATCAAAGCTGACAGCTCCTCTCTTCAGTCGGTCGTCTCTGGCTTCGTGTTCGGTGTTGCGTGTTTTAGCATAAATCTCGCCCGATAATATAGGCAGGTAAAATAACTTCTACTGGTAAAGGAAAGCGTTTGGTTGGTTCCTGGCGGAGCAAGCTGACTGGTTGCCTGCAGTTTCGTCTTATGCTCGTACAGCCTAATTTTATTCAGTTTTCTTCCGCCATCTTGCGTGAACAAGATGGCCACGACCCACATCCGAAAAAACAGGGCTTAAGTTTATTTCCTGGCGTAACTTCTTGTAATTTATTTCGGCTCAGCAACTGTGCGTTGATTGGCTGGGCTCTCGACATAGGAATTTAACAAAGTAGTGGGTTTACACAACTCGTTCCACGACAGTGTGTAATTGTTTCACAATGTGGCTGGACGTATGTGACGGTAATTAATGTGCTTGGACATATCTGCTAAGTAAACAAAGTGGTTGGGCGTATGGTAAAAGCTAAACGTATCGATAGAGATATACTACTCAGCTACATTCGTGTCTAGATGCTATAAAACAGCATATTACAAACAAACAAAATCAGTATAGCAGACTACACCTATCGAGGTTGCCACTCAAGTTCTGGAGATAAACCCAGATTTTCTTCTAAAAAAACCTCAGAAATACCCAGATTCGTTTATTCCGCAAATACACGGGATAGACGATGCTTGCACAAGCTTTTAGTGCAACTTTAGCACAAATAAGCTTTGTGCTTCTTCTTCTTCTTCTTCTTCTTCTTCTTCTTCTTCTTCTTCTTCTTCTTCTTCTTCTTCCATCCTTAGCCACCAACCGGCAAAGCAGTATGTGGCCAGTACGCCTAGTGGCGTCTTAGGGCAACAACAAATTGATCAATCTATCGCTGTTTCCACCACGCCTAGTGGCGTCTTTGTGGAACAAAAACAGACCAAACAATCTATCGCTGTTTCCGTAATCAGATTGGTTGGCAAGCAGGTGATCAGCCCACTGTGCGAAGTTTTTTACGGGATGGGGTAAACAGCCCCATGCCCAACCCTCCTTAGTCGCTTTTTACGACATGCGTGGTAGGGTGCAGTGTTACTATTCTTTGCTCCCCTTTCGGGCCCCGGCAACACACGGATGTTTGTGCTACCAATGTTTATTTATTTCTTCATTTTTATTTTATTTTTTATTACCAAAAATTCACAATTATATAAAAATGATTTTATTAACACCCCATTATATGAACTCTTGAAAATGAGATATTTTAACAGTAACATACTTCCTCAAATCAAATATTAAATGTTAGTTGTAACTTGTTACTGTTGAAAATTGTCACTTGCCAGCGACTCGGCATCCATGTCGACAACTTCTCCTTTGTCAAGATCATATGCATGAATTGACAACGTGGAATCTTGATTGTGGAGTTCCAAAATCTTTGCATATCTCTGCCAACAACGTCCTTCACGCACATCTTCAACCACGCTTTTACAAGGATTAAACTTATGACAAACTCCATCTTTGGCAACTGCTTGCTTGGCTAGTATTCGATTGGAAACTGTTTCACACAAAAGCTTGTTGGTTTGTTTAGTTTTAACTAAGTTAACCTTCAAAAAAACTCTTTCGACGCATGCTGAAGAGTGAGGTAGTGCCATAAGCGTGCACATGAGGTCAGCCAAAATATCAAATTTCTTCTGGTTATTAGCATCTGTTACTTGTTGCAGTCCCAGCCAGAATGCGGGCGGATTCTCATCCACCAGATGTCCAATATATTTTCGGTACGGTACGATGCCAGTTCTCGCCATTGATCAGATAAACAATCAAGGCTCTCTTCTGAAACAACTGTTGGGAACTGCGCTGCTAATTGAATGACAGAAGGTTTGTTGATCTCGAGAGCTTGCTTTGGATCCATTTGCGCCAGAACACTGTTTTGTCCAAGTGGGAACCTGCGTCGTATTTGAGTACAAAGTTCAATCAGGAATGCCAATACATCCTTGCGAAACTGGACTTCTTTATCTCCTAACGGTTGTCGGATTAACTGCGCTTCACATCGTCCACCCAGCTCAGTGTAATTCAGATTGCGGAAACTGAGTATTATGTTCTGCCATGAAAGCCGACAACAGTATCTCCGCTTAAACAATTTTGTCTTGGAGACAGGGCTCTTTTGGTTTGATGAAAAACTTGTTAATGTTCAGAGATTTGCTTTTGGCTTCGAAGTTTTTCATGTGCTTCTGAGTGCTTTTATGTGTCAATAAAGCTGTTTTGTTGGTGTTAGTTAATGAAAAGAAACAGACCGTACAAATCGCAGCATAGCGATTACCAGAGTCCGGCTTTATGAAATCCTTCAGTTCGCTGTCTGTTAGCGATTCCTCACAAAAAGCCTGCTGATACCATGGCTTCACTTTTTTATGCGGTGGCGTGTGTGTGATCATGCTGCTACAACTACCTAGCGTACCTTCATCATCGCATAAGTCTAAAATTTAAAAAGAATACTTTAAAACACATCGCAAAAATGACTGAGTATTGTAGATGACAGTCATTAACAGAATAACAGGAAATAGATAGCTGATGTAAACGAGTGAAAAAACGTCACTGATGTGGTTAAAAACAAGAATTAAATTTAAGTGGAATAAAAAATATATAGCACATAATGTTTTACATTTAATTATAATATAAATATAATGTATAATGCTCAGTGCACAGAATATACATACATTGTAAATGCCAATTGTCAAATATACCCAGCTTAATGCAGATTTGGGAAAAAAATACCCAGATACCCAGACGGAAGCCAAAAAACCCAGATCTAGTAAAAAATGCCCAGCTGTGGCAACACTGACACCTATGACCCAACATAAGATTAATCGCATACACAAACGCACACAATTGTGCCGCATGTTGTAAGACAATAAGGGACCCAAAGATGCAGCAATAGAGAATGCAGTCAGCGACCCATAGCTTGACTGCTTGCGTCAGGGTCAGCGAACCAGAGCTGACCAAGACCCTACTCCACTTCCACGTGGTGGTCCTGGAAACAGGCTGCATCACTGCATTCTGGCTGAGAGAGTAGGGATCGAAGAGGGAAGGCAAACCCGGTCCCAAAAAATGCCGTGCTGAAGTCGGATGTGTCGGCCGAAAGGCGCAGATATCGCAGCTCCGGCGTAAACAGACACAACACAACCAACGTCCTTTTCAGGACGAACGAGGAAGAAGAAGAAGTAAGACAATAAGATGAACACACGAAAGAAGGTCGACTCGGTATGAACACCAAGTCTTTTGACAAGCCAACCAGCTTCAAAACAGAATTATACATTTTGAATACATGTACTACCAGCGTCCGATTGACAAGAGTGGTTAGAGCGCTAGTCTTTCGCGGTAAAGGTGTCGGGTTTGATACACGGTATCGACACACTTCAGTCTACCCAGCATGTAAATGGGTACCTGACTTTGCACTTGAGTTAGAGAAGGGAAAAGGCAACCAGGAAAGGAACTGGTCACCCCGATTCTCGATGCTGGATCTAGTATAGTGAATTCTCTAACACTTCACTCCCCTCCGGCAGTATCTGCTATGGGACTACCTTTTTCTACCAGCGCAACAAGGGATAAGAAGAAGGCGCTGGCGATGGATAAGACACACACAGTGAGGAAACCTTGTTCTAGATTAACCAAAGTAAGAGAAGTAGACCAAAGAACTCACAGAGAGGAGACGTGGAGACTGAAGTGAAAATAATGAGAAAGACACAGACAGACAGGAGAACTTTGCGTGTATTTGTTGAAGGCTTATGCTTCGTGGGGAGCTAAAGGGTATTGATTAACTCTTTGACTCCGCAATTATTTTCCACCCTGTGCCGTAATTTTAATTCATGAAAGACTAAAAACAACGCTCAGAGAGTTGTTTTGGCACGGGTATCAAATCTGACCAACGCTCTGAGCGTTGTTCCGGAGTCAAAGAGTTAACTGATAACTGATACTGCTAAACAAGCTGACGAGAACAAAGAAGAACATAACAGACATGAAATTAATTAAAAATGGCCAAGAAATAGTTTTGTATTAACTGCTGTCTCAGATTAATAAAAGCGAGTTACTGTGGACCTGGGAGTCGGCATAAGGTTGATCCCGTAGATCATAAACAATGATTGGTAGATCTCGAGGAGATGGAAAGGAAAAAGAGAAAGAGTTTCAGAGCTAGAGAAATTTCCTACTAGCTATCTTACATCGAAATTTAGAAACGCAGTATCTCTATGATTAGACAAATTCAATTTTATCGTGAGGGTAGGAGTGGCTAAGAATTAAAGCGTTCACGTCGAATTCTGAAGGTAACGGGTTCGCTTCCAGTACAGGGAATATGGAATTTTTTTTTTTCAGAACTAGTTGTTCCACATGATGTCATACCCCCCCCCCCCCCCCCCTATCTCCTGGGTAGTGAGATCGGATGCCTATCCTTCTCGGATAAGGGCGAGGTCCCGTGTGCAAATTACGCTCGTTAAAAATCCCTCGGAAGTTGGGAATCGTAAATAGTAGGCGCACGTCCGCTGCCCTGACAAAATTTACAAAAATTAGGAAACCTACCCACCACAAAAATATTTATAGAATGTGTGATTCCTATGTTACACGCACTGGAATTCTTGCTGGTGTTACGGAGTTCGCGCACTGTGCTGAGATCCTCCTTGTGTGATATAAGGGAGGAGATCGGAGCACTGATGGAGTTGCCCGTGTGCAATGAAGATAGTCCCCAAAACCAAACCAAAGTTAAGACATTAATAGTTTTAGTTACCCAAAATGATTTTTCTCTGGTCGCAAGTTTGGGCTCGGTTGCGTGAGATAACAGTGACGCTGAAATTATTATACGTTTGTTAGACAAGTTACATAACAGAGCGAAGAACGTATTTATTAACTTTTTATTTTTTTTTACAGTGTCCCTCCACATGCGTTATGTGCTTCCTCCACCTCTTTCTACGCCACTGCACACACGAGTGTTATACTAAAAACACCACTCAACAAGACAACACTTCCATAAAACCTGTATCAAAACGGCTATTTTACTATAAGATACAGATCCATAATAGCCAAAATGTAAAGTGTACATCTAACCGATAACGCCGCACTTCTGTCGGTGTAGAGGGTAATAAATTGCCAGAACAACTTTAATTTGAACAGTAAAAACGTCACTTTTTAAATACGCAGCAAGGCGCACGTTGACAAATTTATAGGAGAATATCTATATCGTGTACATTTTTAAATATCATACGTTTTTATTCCTAGTTAAAAGTTTACAACGTTTTTATCCGTAGTTAAAACTTTGTAAATATTATAAATGTTTTGTTCATTGTTGGTAGCGTAGGGGGAAGTATGTGAAGTAATTTTATGCACGAAAACATGCGCTTGCAGGATCAGGAACACGATCGCTCATAAACAGACGCTAAAGCAGGGTTTCTAAACTTTCTTTTGTTGTTGCCGTGGACCCATTTGATTATCCAGTGAAGGCTATGGACCCCTTTGATCGTTTGATGAAGGCTGTGAACCTCTTTGATTATCCAGTGAAGGCTATGGACCCCTTTGATCGTCTGATGAAGGTTGCGAACCTCTTTTATTATCCAGTGAAGGCTTTGGACCCCTGTGATTGTGCGATGAAGGTTATGGACCTCTTTGATTATCCAGTGAAGGCTATGGGCCCCTGTGATTGTGCGATGAAGGTTATGGACCTCTTTGATTATCCAGTGAAGGCTATGGAACCCTTTGATTGTCTGATGAAGGCTGTGAACCTCTTTGATTATCCAGTGAAGGCTATGGACCCCTTTGATCGTCTGATGAAGGCTGTGAACCTCTTTGATTATCCAGTGAAGGCTATGGGCCCCTGTGATTGTGCGATGAAGGTTATGGACCTCTTTGATTATCCAGTGAAGGCCATGGAACCCTTTGATCGTCTGATGAAGGCTGTGAACCTCTTTGATTATCCAGTGAAGGCTATGGACCCCTGTGATTGTGCGATGAAGGTTATGGACATCTTTGATTATCCAGTGAAGGCTATGGACCCCTGTGATTGTGCGATGAAGGTTATGGACCTCTTTGATTATCCAGTGAAGGCTATGGAACCCTTTGATTGTGCGATGAAGGTTATGGACCTCTTTGATTATCCAGTGAAGGCTATGGGCCCCTGTGATTGTGCGATGAAGGTTATGGACCTCTTTGATTATCCAGTGAAGGATATGGGCCCCTTCTTGGGAAAAAATGTGCATAAATGCATAATAAAAAACATTATAAATTAAATGTTATATTATGTACACGGGCCCCGTAGAATCCATTCATGACCCCCCAAAGTATGCGTGGACCACAGATTAAGAAACCCTGAATTAAAGGATATATCAGATATATCAGAGCGGGTACAGATTCAAACCACAGGAGATCTCAGATGTGGCCTCAAAGACAATTTTTGCCGGGTTGTGGACCCTTAATAATAGAAAACATCTTGTTTACACAAGGTAAACATTTTAGGTCATTCTGCTTCACGTAGATTGTTGATGTTGGAAACAGTAATTTTATGCAAAAATCAGAGTGTAAGTTGTCTTTTGTGTGTATCATCAGACATATAATACAACATATATTGTAGTTGGTTTCTTGAGGATGTTTTCTATTTTAAAATTAAAAAAAAAAAGATAGCGATGTATATCGTTAGCAAAAACACAAGGTTAAGGTCACAATTTAATTATCCAATTAATGTCATTGAATCTAATTACAGCATCTCTCATTTATCGGAAGCTTCTACTTCACACCCTCCCTGCCCCCACCCCCTTTTCGATCAATTCTCCCTCTCTCGGTTAGACTTCTCTGATCTTCTTAGCTCATAAATCTCCTCCATGATTTTCGTAATTTTCGTGTCTTAGTTCGTTGTAAATTCTAGACAGATTCTAATGAGTACTGTACGCAATTGAACGCTGACTCTATCTGGCTCTTATACTTTGGTGGCCATATGTAGTACAGTCTGCAAGTGTGATGTCTTAACAAACGGGACCCTCTACCTAACTCTGGTTTCACTATGTCCTATAGAAGACGATGAAAAGACGGCCACAATAATTCAGTGCTTGTAAATTCCAACAGTACATACCTGAAGATCATAGTTGTAGGCAAACCCACGGTTCTGTTTCTTCTTTAAGTGCCATGACTGGTGCAAACATGGTCATGTCTCTCCACAACGCCCTGTCTCCAGTACTGATTATCATTTCTGTGATTGGCTTCTTTCCATGAAATGATGTCAGACTGTCGAATGTCTTCTCTTTGTTGTCATCTATTTCTTTTTCTTTCAATCTATCCTGTTGTCACAATATATTCGAGCTGTCTTCTTCTCATAACATGTCCGAATAAACTGTATAGCTTCCTTCAAATGTGAGTAATAAGATTTCTTTGAGCACTAACCTCTTTCATGACATCCTCATTACTTTCTTTTAGCTGCCTATGGGAATGTTAACATCCTTCTGTAAAACCACATCTCTGTGGCCTCCAGTGCTTCTCACTTGTTTACAAACTGTCCATCATTCCATTCCCTAAGACAGAATTAGCTCTATGTAAATAAAGAACTATCTTTCTTAGTCATGAATTAAAAAAAAAAAAACTTCCTTAGAGAAACCCACGGTTGCTTAACTCAGAACTTTATGTGGCAAAAGATTAATTTTGTTAGTTTAAATAACAACTGAAAATTAGCATAAAGTATGCAATTCAAAGTAAAATTCACCGAACTAAAAATAGTTATAATAACAACACGCAGTGTAACAAATAAAATATTAAACATCTTAAATTGATTAACTTCAATTTTGTTTTTCCGAACCCTTACACTTGTGAGGAAGATAGAGATAACCATTTAACGATGCCAGAAGGAAATGTTAGACAAAATATGAACTGCTTTAGAAATCACCATTCTCACAGCCACAAATTCTAAACATCAGCAGATTCACAATTATAATTGTGTTTTAGTGTCGTGACTGCTTTTTTATGGTTTTATCAAGAGTATGTACGGACACCCTCATATTACTTACTTATCATTGCGCAACATGACAGATTACCTTCCAAACCCCCAAGGAGTAAAGGCCTTCAAAAACACGTGCCTAGTCCTCTTGTGAGTCATCAGCTCACGTTTATTCCATTCCTTCCTCATCTATTTTCATTTCTGTCTCCAGTTCTCTTCTCCATGTGTTCTTGGATCTACATTTACTTCTCATACCCTGAGGATTCCAGAACAAGAGCTTTCGGGTAACGCTATCAACAGGTTTCCTCAATGTGTGCCCAATCCGTCACCAGTGTCTTCTTCCCGTCTCTTGTTCCGCTGGCACTTGTCTGCTTCCACAAATCCCAGATTTTTCGTAAACGTTGTTGTTGTCTCAAAGCTCCAACGGAGTGGTGTAGCAAGCCCAACGCCCATCTCTCCTTAGTTTATTTTTACGACATGCATGCTAGATTACAGTATTACCTATTCTTTTGAAATATACTCTCTGGAATGGAAAACTAGGTGCCAAATACAAAATCGTGTATATAAAAAACTCGGCTGATATGCTCGCAGTTCATTCATAACCCCCCACTCCCAAAGGAGCATAGGCCTTCAATAAACACATGCCAAGTCCATGCTCGCAGTTGGCAAGGATTAACTTTGATGCAAATCAGACTCCTCCCCGCCCCCCCCCCCCCCCCCCCCCCCCCCCCCCCCCCTTTCTTCTTCAGGGACTTTCTATATTGTACTGTCATCGCTCTGAAGCAACAAAAACAGCTTGTCTGTTAACGACTATCTCCAGCAAGTTTTATAATTACTGTTTACGCTTAATGTATTGTAACCGGAAACAATTACTTACGGGCGTATCTTTTCCCAAAGCATTCTTGTTAATTAGAACATTCTTGCCCAAACGCATTGACATTTGGCGTCTTTAATCTCGGGAAAGACGATGTCGTGTCTTTAAATAGCTAATGGGCACTCTTTATTCACAACAATTATAGTGATTAGCTATTCTGTTTGACAGACGGGGTAGGGGGGGGGGGGTAGGGGGTGGGGGGTGGCAGACTGATAAATCATAATCAAAAGACTAACAAAAAAAATGTCGTTGCATTGAAAGATACATAGAAATAAAAAGAAATAGGCATACAAATAAACGAATCTTCAGTACAAATCTCAAGTCAGTCCTATTATATGGCCCAGAAACATGGACAATAACAGAAAAAAATAACCGAAAAGCTACAGACTTTAACAAATGGATGCTTGCGTAGAATAAAAGACATGAAATGATACGACAAGATCACTAATGTGGAAGTGATGAAGAAGCGGACAATTTCCAGTGGAACAAGAGATGAGAGAAACACGCTGGAGATGGTTAGGACACACAATGAGGAAACCTGTTGGTAGCATTTTAAGGCCTTCCTTGTTCGTGAAACTTCTGGGTAAGAGAGGTAGAGGGATATAGAAAAACTTCTGGGTAAGAGAGGTAGTAGGATATAGAAAAACTTCTGGGTAAGAGAGGTAGAGGGATATAGGAAAACTTCTGGGTAAGAGAGGTAGAGGGACATAGACAAACTTCTGGGTAAGAGAGGTAGAGGGATATAGAAAAACTTCTGGGTAAGAGAGGTAGAGGGATATAGAAAAACTTCTGGGTAAGAGAGGTAGAGGGATATAGAAAAACTTCTGGGTAAGAGAGGTAGAGGGATATAGAAAAACTTTTGGGTAAGAGAGGTAGAGGGATATAGAAAAACTTCTGGGTAAGAGAGGTAGAGGGATATAGAAAAACTTTTGGGTAAGAGAGGTAGAGGGATATAGAAAAACAACCAGGAGAAAACAACTGGGGACAGAAACAAGGGTGTCGTAGATTTATGATGGGAGAATTAAGACTAGGGTTGGTCCCTTCTGAATAGGTTGGAATGAGTGATAGATACAGTGAGAGCTGGTGAAAAACACAATAGAATTTCCCCCACGTGAGATGATAGGATGTGATATAGAGGCTGTCGCTGAAAGCGAAAAGAATTCTTCTCTCTCTCACCTATCCTCTACGACGGCTTTTACAGAGTCCGACAGTCTAAACCACATATATATTACATATAATTTTATCTACTCACGGGCACGCACATACACGTGACGACAGTTAAACACAGACTTGGAAAATCTATAACGATGATTATACAGATAATTGGGATCGAGCTGACCAACACACTGATGTTGTTTTTGTTCCAGAGAAATTTTTAATTATCATATCAAAATTTCTCACAACACCAAAAATACCTAAAGGAAGCATACAAATAGACATAAAAGAATCAATGACTTTCTACCAGGATGATAGCCCCGTGATGATATTAACTCTAGGTTTAGCCCACAGCCCCGTTATGAGACAGATGATGGCCCAAAGAGTCACAAATACATATGGGTAGGGTCTAATATTGTCCCCCTTAGAAGGTATAGACTGACTTTGACAGCAGTGTCTATTCTAAAGGAACAATTAATACAACAAGCGAGTGCATTAAATAACGAACATCCTTCCGTCACTTTCACTCGGTTCATTCATCAGGGATCCCTGGCACACGTTCTTACCTATCAAAAACTTGATGTAGTTCACCGTCTGGCGCAACCGTAGGACACTTCTCTACAGTGAATCTGTATTCTTTGGATAAAGCGAATCCCAGCTCTACAATTACAGGTTTATTCCACGGTTTTCGGGGAGCGTTCACTTCACCAGTTAAATTTTAGATTTACTGTTAATGTCACTTGAATCAGGTTTGATAAGCAAGTTTAAACGGGCACACAGAGTTCAGAAACACGAGGATTCCCTTAATTTGGAAAGAATGACCAGTGGACAACTTTTTTCAACAGATAGCCTGGTTTCACTATACCCTCTTCGACAAAAAAAAAAAAATGTCGGGAAAAATGTTAATATTATTGATTGTAATTATTCTCGCCGCCAGTCAGCAATTTTACATTAGAGTTTATGAAAGAATTTAAGATCTGGCGCAAAGGCCCGTATTGATCATTACAGTCTTTGAAACCCGTTTGTGGGATATAGTATTTCTGTCTAACTCTGTCGGCCTATGCACTGTCCGACCAGTGTTACTTGAGACACCCACGTGGTTCAAAAATAAGGACTGTCTATTTCTTCACAAATATGGAACTCTTATTAAATGCTGGTAAAGTTCGGGTCACCCCAGTATTTCACTGTATAAAAGGAAAAGCACATATAAATCATTTACATATTATGTACTCAATATAACTTACATTTAAAACAGCAAGCCTACAGCTTGACTTATTATTTAAACTTCCGGTGAAATAAGTTATATAATCAATCATCATGAATTCAGGAATATCTGCGTATTCCGTCACTATTCACTGATGTCGCATCTAGCATTTATAAGTTTGATATAAAATCTTCTCGACTCAGTATTTAGCAGTTAAATTAACTTCATTATAGCTACATTATTGTTTAGTAAGCTAAGATATAATTTATTATGTATTTCCACTGTAACTCGTCGACTTAGAGAATATAACAAACTATAAATTAAGCACTCTGTTCAAAAGAAACTAGTTAAAATGAAATAAGCGATTTTAACACTTAATCACTTCACAAAATACTAGATAATAATATATTTACCTCAAACACAGCACTACAGGATATCGCACAATTAAGAATTATACGCTTATATTTATGGAAGTCTAGAAGTTCGACAAATTGTCGCAACAAACTAAGAAACTTCGCTTATACAGCTCTACTCTTCGCGAACCACCTGTCTACTGCGATTTATTGAGACAAGAATGAAAATAAAGTTTCAAACTAGGTTTAATATCTATGAAACGGACAAAGAGTCCCACTGTTTCGAAACCACGAAACAGCGCCCGTCTCTCCCCTTCTCTAACACCCTACGTCAGCTTCCCTCATGTCGTAACAGCCATCAGTGCGATTACGCACCTGCGTTAACAAACTGACCGGGAAAAGCGCGTGTCAGTTGCAAATCTCAGACAACCGTCTACAACTGCGTCGTACAGATACCGGGTTTGACACCTTAAGCTAGTGACAGGTGAAAAAATGGTAGACCAAAAGTCTGCTCTATGTCCAGCGAAAAGAATTTCTCACACCCCAGGCCCAGAAATCTGGTCGGGCCGCGCTCTGACCGGGGAAACTGCAGACGTATGTCTGGCGAGAACCGTATATTCACAGCTATCTGCGCGACTGACATCTGATGCAATAAGGTTACTAGTCAGTATGAGAAAGAAAAACGATGATGGGAAAGAAATATATCTTTCGCAACGAGTGATGCGAAAAAAATTCAGGAAAAACAAGTACGGAAAGATAATAAAATAAAAGGATGCGGGTGAGAGAATAGGAAGAAGATGTAGGCAATTTAATGATCAAAACCCACGTGACAGGACGTCCCCCCTTAAGATATGGAAGCACTCCATGTCTACGTTATGGAATTAAATTTCCTATAACCGTAGCTTCGGGGTGTCTGTCTTCTTCCTTCTCATCTTCCCCTTCCATCTCTCTCCAATTCCTACTCAAGTCTACTCCCCAAAGTTTTCTTCCTCTGGAATGTTTCCCATGCGCGCTTGAAAGAGCGTCGCCGCTTCTGACATTTTTGAAAGATTTCCTGTGATAGCGGTGGAATATCCCTGCCACTATCATCATCTTCGTCAGCTCTGGCGATCGTCAGGAGATGGTCGGAGGTCGGCGCCGGTCTTTCCAAGTATCTCTTTAACAGATTTAAATGGAAAACCTTTTCCTTTCCTTGAATAGAGATCTGGTAGTTAGCCTTAGAAATCTTTTCCAGGACGGTAAACGGCCCTTGCCATCCAATCCTCAGTTGGTTGTTCTCGGTAGGGAGTAACACCAAAACTTTCTCTCCTGCTTCTAATTCTCTCTCTTTCGCGACTTTCCTGTATCGGTTAGCGTGCTTTGTGCGTGCTCGCTTGAAGTTAGTCGTTGCTAGGTCCCATCCTAGTTTCAACCTATCCTTTAAATCCGATACGTATTTACTGGCTGAGACGACTGTCTCATCCGCCTTCTGGTCTGTCAGCGACCAAAGTAAGGCTTCGAGCGGGCCCTTAATGGGTCTGCCGAATAAAAGCGTAGCTGGCGGAAATCCTGTGGAAGTATGAGGAGATTCTCTATAGCCAAATAAAGCTGCCAGAATGCAACAATCCCATTCTTCAGGTTTCACTTGTGCCAGTCTACTTAACATCATGGTGAGGTTTCCGTTAACCCGTTCCACGAGCCAATTTCCGGCCGGAGCATAAGGCTTCGTGTAGATGTGCTGGTCCCTCAAGATCTTCACGATCTCCTCCATCAACAGGTTTCGGTATGGAGATCCGTTATCCGTCAGCACTTGCTGAGGGAATCCCAACCGAGTGAAAATCTGCACGAGGGCTTCTGCGACATGCTTGGCATCTGCGCATGTTAGCGGTATAGCTTCGGCCCACATAGTGCATGTATCGACTAAGGTCAGGATAAACCAGTTCCTCCTTTTAGTCCTTTCGAAAGGCCCTAAAATGTCGATCACAACCCGTTCAAATGGTGTTCCCACTATTGGCATTTCACCCAACGAGACTGGGGGTGTCCGTTGCTTGGGTGGTACACGTTGGCACTGGGCACAGGATTTGACATATCTGATAATATCAGTATTTACTCCTGGCCACCAATAATGAGTGGTTATCCGTTGGTTTGTGGCGTTCTGTCCCATATGTCCGCTGAAGGGAAGAGAGTGCCCCATTTCTAGGATTTGGCTTCTGTACTGTTTCGGTACTAGGAGCTGGTTGTAACCTTGGTCAGGCTTGCCCGTTCTCCGATAAAGTACGCCATCCTTAGAAAAAATGTCCCCGTGCTGTCTGGGTTCCTTAGCCATGGGCAGTTTCCTAAAGCAGGGTGCCAAAGTAGGGTCCTTGTATTGCGCTTCTTTAAGTTCCATAGGTAACAAATTAGGCGCAGGCTCCCGTTCCTTCTTGGTTTGCCCTCTTGTAGTTACTGCTGCCATAATCGGCTCTTCCGGTTTCCCAATACACACGTATCTCCCGCCAAGTATGACTGGGTAGATGGGATCATCCATAACAGCCGCTTTGATCACGCCTCTGACAAAATCAGAGTGGATCTCCACCAATGCGATGGGAAGCGCTGTAGGTGCATCACTCTTACGAACTCCACAAAGTTGGACGGTCTCTGCTGTCTCTTGACCGGGTTTGACCAGGTTTCTGGCAACAATGCAATCATAAGAAAGCCCCGTGTCAAATAAGCAAGAAGTTTGAGAACCGTTTAAAGTAACAGTACCTCGCGTTGAGGGTCCATCCCCAACAGGTTGGGAATCACTGTCAATAATTCCGCCTTGCGAGACTGTTAATAAGCATCCGATGTGTTTCGGCTCGGTGTGCTCGGTCTGATCATATGTCCCGTGCTCAGGGGTTTTCCCTTTGCCACCTTGTCCTTTCTGGCTGCGCTGCCATGTAGGGCGGTCGGGTTGATCAGACTGTTTGGGGTGGTTGGGGTACTTGTTCTTGTAGAACTTGGATTTTTCAGGAGGGGGGTTTTGAGGTCCAGTTTCTCTGTGATTATTCGAGTTGGAAGCCTGAGAAGATTGCTCTAGATTATTTTTTCGAAAATGCTCCTCTGTCGGTTTCCGTTTTGTGGCCGGTAGTTCAGCCAGCGCATTTTGATAACGCTCCGACTTCTGTAAGATGTCTTCAAGTTTTTCTGCTCCCTGCTCAGCTAGAAATCTCCGGGTATCAGCAGACAAAGTGTTCTTTATTTGTTCTGTTAAAACAAATTCCTCAAGACCTTCATAGGTAGAGGGGAGCTGCGAAAGCTCAAGGCACTTTGTTAGATATCCCTTTAGACGAGATGAGAACTGGTGAAAAGTTTCAGAATTCTCTTTCCGGCTGTTGTGAAACAGTTGCAAAAATTTGCGAGCGTTCATTTCAAAGCGCTCCAGTAACGCTTTCTTCAACAGATCATAGTTGTCTTGTTGGCTGCTTTCCAGTTTGGCGTAAACATCATACGCAGAACTTTTCAGCGCCTGAGAAAGCTTCATGTTCCAACGCGACCTCTCTAAACCGTACAGAGTTGCAATTTTCTCAAATTTTTCTAACCATGTGTCAATCTTCTCATTTGGACAAGGGAAAGACTCTAGCGGAAAGGACATAGCAGTGAGATGAGTAGATTGAGTACTAGCAGGATCAGTTAAGGAAGAATAAGGAGAAGACTCTCCATTACTGGAGGTAGAGGCAGCAGCACGACTTTGGAATTCTACAGTTTTAAGAGCCAGCTCGTGTTGTCTCTGTTTCTCTTTTTCCTCCAGCTGTCTCTCCTTCTCTCTTTCCTCATGCTGTCTCTCCTTCTCTCTTTCGTTCGCCCTGCGAATTTCCATTTCCTCGTCCATCTTCTTCTGCTCTTTAGCTTCAGCTGCTTTCCTCTCCGCATCATATCTCTCAAGTTCGTCTCTGACAAATGCTTTCGCTCCTCTCCTTCCAGTCCCTCCTCTCTCGCTTCGTCTCTGAGGAGTTGTCTCAGTTTCGCCCTTTCTGCCATATTAAATCAGTGGCTGAGACGTAGACGAGAAAAAGATAAGAATAAGGAATACACTGGTTCCTACCACTTGCGAGAAAAAAAATACCAAAAATCAAAAGATGATATATTTAACCCTGGGATACCTCCTCCAAAAATAAAAATCTAACTATCGCTGCTATTAATCGGCAATAAAGCACCTAATGCAAAACACGACTACGCCAACTAACTGGTAGTTAAGATTACTTCTGAAAAATAAGTTGCTACAGTGGAAAACACAATGATTATAGCAAAAATTTTCGGAGAGAAGAAAAAAATCCCCTTTATTTTTAATCCACTATCAAGTTCACCCCCTGAAGACAGTTAGGGTAAGGGAGGCAATTAATCTGGACAAAAGTCCGAAACGCACTCCTTAGCTTTTGCTCAAACACCTACTTCTTCAAAACCCAGTGAATGTTATACACTCACAAAACTTTACCAGCGTTTAGTATTACAAAATCATTAATTAACATGACCTCCGACAAATCAACCTGTAAACCAAATGTATAATGTTCAAATGCTGTGGAAAAAAACTTATCAGTTTATGTTATCAGCACGCTCGTAAACAGATCGTTAAGTCTAGGGGATAAATTATTTTTAAAAGATACAAAACTCACAAGACATCACACTCTTACTCTATATCAGAATAAAGAATCTTAAGTTCAAAATCCAGATAGACGAGACCACATTTGTCGTACTCGTCTTCCTATTCTAAGTTCAAAAATCCGTCGGACGAGAACCCATTTGTCGTATCGCCTTAGGATTTTGGGTTCAATTCCCGGTAACGAGCGACCATTTGTCGTAGATTTATGATAGGAGAATTAAGACTAGGGTTGGTTCCTTCTGAATAGGTTGGAATGAGTGATAGATACAGTGAGAGCTGGTGAAAAACACAATAGAATTTCCCCCACGTGAGATGATAGGATGTGATATAGAGGCTGTCGCTGAAAGCGAAAAGAATTCTTCTCTCTCTCACCTATCCTCTACGACGGCTTTTACAGAGTCCGACAGTCTAAACCACATATATATTACATATAATTTTATCTACTCACGGGCACGCACATACACGTGACGACAGTTAAACACAGACTTGGAAAATCTATAACGATGATTATACAGATAATTGGGATCGAGCTGACCAACACACTGATGTTGTTTTTGTTCCAGAGAAATTTTTAATTATCATATCAAAATTTCTCACAACTCCAAAAATACCTAAAGGAAGCATACAAATAGACATAAAAGAATCAATGACTTTCTACCAGGATGATAGCCCCGTGATGATATTAACTCTAGGTTTAGCCCACAGCCCCGTTATGAGACAGATGATGGCCCAAAGAGTCACAAATACATATGGTTAGGGTCTAATATTGTCCCCCTTAGAAGGTATAGACTGACTTTGACAGCAGTGTCTATTCTAAAGGAACAATTAATACAACAAGCGAGTGCATTAAATAACGAACATCCTTCCGTCACTTTCACTCGGTTCATTCATCAGGGATCCCTGGCACACGTTCTTACCTATCAAAAACTTGATGTAGTTCACCGTCTGGCGCAACCGTAGGACACTTCTCTACAGTGAATCTGTATTCTTTGGATAAAGCGAATCCCAGCTCTACAATTACAGGTTTATTCCACGGTTTTCGGGGAGCGTTCACTTCACCAGTTAAATTTTAGATTTACTGTTAATGTCACTTGAATCAGGTTTGATAAGCAAGTTTAAACGGGCACACAGAGTTCAGAAACACGAGGATTCCCTTAATTTGGAAAGAATGACCAGTGGACAACTTTTTTCAACAGATAGCCTGGTTTCACTATACCCTCTTCGACAAAAAAAAAAAATGTCGGGAAAAATGTTAATATTATTGATTGTAATTATTCTCGCCGCCAGTCAGCAATTTTACTTTAGAGTTTATGAAAGAATTTAAGATCTGGCGCAAAGGCCCGTATTGATCATTACAGTCTTTGAAACCCGTTTGTGGGATATAGTATTTCTGTCTAACTCTGTCGGCCTATGCACTGTCCGACCAGTGTTACTTGAGACACCCACGTGGTTCAAAAATAAGGACTGTCTATTTCTTCACAAATATGGAACTCTTATTAAATGCTGGTAAAGTTCGGGTCACCCCAGTATTTCACTGTATAAAAGGAAAAGCACATATAAATCATTTACATATTATGTACTCAATATAACTTACATTTAAAACAGCAAGCCTACAGCTTGACTTATTATTTAAACTTCCGGTGAAATAAGTTATATAATCAATCATCATGAATTCAGGAATATCTGCGTATTCCGTCACTATTCACTGATGTCGCATCTAGCATTTATAAGTTTGATATAAAATCTTCTCGACTGAGTATTTAGCAGTTAAATTAACTTCATTATAGCTACATTATTGTTTAGTAAGCTAAGATATAATTTATTATGTATTTCCACTGTAACTCGTCGACTTAGAGAATATAACAAACTATAAATTAAGCACTCTGTTCAAAAGAAACTAGTTAAAATGAAATAAGCGATTTTAACACTTAATCACTTCACAAAATACTAGATAATAATATATTAATACCTCAAACACAGCACTACAGGATATCGCACAATTAAGAATTATACGCTTATATTTATGGAAGTCTAGAAGTTCGACAAATTGTCGCAACAAACTAAGAAACTTCGCTTATACAGCTCTACTCTTCGCGAACCACCTGTCTACTGCGATTTATTGAGACAAGAATGAAAATAAAGTTTCAAACTAGGTTTAATATCTATGAAACGGACAAAGAGTCCCACTGTTTCGAAACCACGAAACAGCGCCCGTCTCTCCCCTTCTCTAACACCCTACGTCAGCTTCCCTCATGTCGTAACAGCCATCAGTGCGATTACGCACCTGCGTTAACAAACTGACCGGGAAAAGCGCGTGTCAGTTGCAAATCTCAGACAACCGTCTACAACTGCGTCGTACAGATGCCGGGTTTGACACCTTAAGCTAGTGACAGGTGAAAAAATGGTAGACCAAAAGTCTGCTCTATGTCCAGCGAAACGAATTTCTCACACCCCAGGCCCAGAAATCTGGTCGGGCCGCGCTCTGACCGGGGAAACTGCAGACGTATGTCTGGCGAGAACCGTATATTCACAGCTATCTGCGCGACTGACATCTGATGCAATAAAGTTACTAGTCAGTATGAGAAAGAAAAACGATGATGGGAAAGAAATATATCTTTCGCAACGAGTGATGCGAAAAAAATACAGGAAAAACAAGTACGGAAAGATAATAAAATAAAAGGATGCGGGTGAGAGAATAGGAAGAAGATGTAGGCAATTTAATGATCAAAACCCACGTGACAAAGGGTTGAGGAAGACATGGAAAGACACTGAACTGATGACAAGAACCAGATAAATGTCAGTGGAACAAAAGATGACAAGAACCAGATAAATGTCAGTGGAACAAGAGATGACAAGAACCAGATAAATGTCAGTGGAACAAGAGATGACAAGAACCAGATAAATGTCATTGGAACCAGAGATGACAAGAACCAAACAAATGTCAGTGGAACAAGAGATGACAAGAACCAAACAAATGTCAGTGGAACAAGAGATGACAAGAACCAGACAAATGTCAGTGGAACAAGAGATGACAAGAACCAGACAAATGGCAGTGGAACAAGAGATGACAAGAACCAGATAAATTTCAGTGGAACAAGAGATGACAAGAACCAGACAAATGTCAGTGGAACAAGAGATGACAAGAACCAGACACATGTCAGTGGAACAAGAGATGACAAGAAACAGATAAATGTCAGTGGAACAAGAGATGACAAGAACCAGACAAATGTCAGTGGAACAAGAGATGACAAGAACCAGACAAATGTCAGTGGAACAAGAGATGACAAGAACCAGACAAATGTCAGTGGAACAAGAGATGACAAGAACCAGACAAATGTCAGTGGAACAAGAGATGACAAGAACCAGACAAATGTCAGTGGAACAAGAGATGACAAGAACCAAACAAATGTCAGTGGAACAAGAGATGACAAGAACCAGACAAATGTCAGTGGAACAAGAGATGACAAGAACCAGATAAATGTCAGTGGAACAAGAGATGACGAGAACCAGACAAATGTCAGTGGAACAAAAGATGACAAGAACCAGACACATGTCAGTGGAACAAGAGATGACAAGAACCAAACAAATGTCAGTGGAACAAGAGATGACAAGAACCAGACAAGTGTCAGTGGAACAAGAGATGACAAGAACCAGAAGAATGTCAGTGGAACAAAAGATGACAAGAACCAGACAAATGTCAGTGGAACAAGAGATGACAAGAACCAGATAAATGTCAGTGGAACAAGAGATGACAAAAACCAGACAAATGTCAGTGGAACAAGAGATGACAAGAACCAGACAAATGTCAGTGGAACAAGAGATGACAAGAACCAAACAAATGTCAGTGGAACAAGAGATGACAAGAACCAGACAAGTGTCAGTGGAACAAGAGATGACAAGAACCAGACAAATGTCAGTGGAACAAGAGATGACAAGAACCAGACAAATGTCAGTGGAACAAGAGGGTCAGAAGAACAGGCTGACGATGGATAGGACACACATTGAGGAAACCCGTTGATATACTTTCAGGGCAGTCCTTGTTCTGGAATCTTCAGGATAAGGCAGGTATAGCGAAAAAACACATGGAGAAGAGAATTGGAGATAGAAATAAAAGTAATGAGGGGAAGATATGAAGATATAAGTGATCTCGAGGGGCAGGAGGACTTGACATACGTTTTTTGAAGGCCTTTACTACTTGGGAAGCTGAAGAGCTAATGCTGATGATAATAATATATAAACTGCAGACAAATGTACACAAACAAGACAGACTGTTTAAAGTAAAAAACTAGACTAAGATAGATAAGCTAGTGGGTGTATTAAAAAAGAAAAAAAAACTACACGCGGAGAGCCCAACTTACACACGTATTTATTTAAATTTTTTAAATGCTGGCAAACGTTATATCGGCTCTGATTGTTCTTTCAAGACAACACACGGATATTCCCGGCTTTTCGGCTTGGTACTGAAAGAGTTTTTAACAAAAAATAATAAAGGAGAAGAAATACAGACGCATATAGATAGTCGAACTAATAGATGCTTTTATTTCAACAACAACAAAATAAATAAATAAATAAAAGACATGGGACGAACTATGCAGTCAGTGGGTGGCTTGAGTCTGTATTATCATGTGTGACAGAGGACATTGCATGGGTCGGGTAATGATATAGATAATCAGGAAATCTGAAGTGGGGGATGGGAGGCAGTGCTGGATTAACCATTAAGCAAAATAAGCACGTGCTTAGGGCACCAAGGGAAAGGGGGGCACCACAGAATTGTCCCTCTAGCTATCATGCCCTTAACTTTCATCTCTTTCATTGCCACAGTCGTCTTAACTCTTATCTCTTTCATTGCCACAGTCGTCTTAACTCTTATCTCTTTCACTGCCACAGTCGTCTTAACTCTCATCTCTTTCACTGCCACTGTCGTCTTTAGTCGATTTTTTTGTAATTTTCAATATCTGCCGTGTTCGACTTTAATTCGAATTGTTAAAAAAAAAAAAATACGTTTTCTTTGGTATGGTGAGTGACTGAAAATGTCACACATAGACCTAGAGTTCAGTATTTTTGTCTGTCTTACCAACGTTTTTCTGCATGAATTTCAGTGGAGTCTGGCCAGGAATAAAATTGAATTTTCAGTCACTTCAGCATTTATTGAGTCTTAATGTCGTGTCAGTTAAGCAATGGAAGCGCCGGAGAGGGGGGGGGGGCTGTGCTTAGGACATCAGTTGGCCTTAATCCGGCCCTGATGTGAGGGTATTTTAGTGAACGACAGTCTCATAACATGTAATAAGATTTAACCAGAAGGGGATAAGTGGAAGAAGAAGTATAAAAGAAAAATAACAGGGGAGGGGAGCGGAAAATGATATATAAGAATACAACTAGACAAATAAAATGACAATGAAGAAATGACGAAACAAAGAAGATGTAAAATGAAGAAAAAAAACCCCCAACTAGTTCCACGGGGTCTCTGGGGTGACGAAGGAGGAATAGGACTACTGTTACTATCAAGCATGTCGTACGTGGCAACTAATATGAGGTTGTAATGAGGCTGGCAACCTCTTCGTGTAAAACTAATTGCTACAGAAATCACCGTTGCTAAGGAACATACACATGCTTTGACGTAGGATTCCTGGACGATGACCAGGTCCATGGTCCATTAGGATAATAATAATAATAATAAGAAGAAGAAGAAGACGAAGAAGACGAAGAACGAACGAACAAACTTTATTTTCAAAGGGTTAAATTGGGCACGCAGGCGCGTCTGACATTCTGCCCTTCCTGTCTCTCTCTCTCTCTCTCTCTCTCTCTCATCATGCATAGAGTATCCTTTCATCCTCACATTTACTTTAAGCATTATTTAGGCATTTATCATTTTAAAAGTAATATAACATCATACATTTGCAATAATCATCATAGATAGATAGATAGATAGATAGATAGATAGATAGATAGATAGATAGATAGATAGATAGATAGATAGATAGATAGATAGATAGATAGATAGATAGATAGATAGATAGATAGATAGATAGATAGAAGACATGGTCACAAATGAAGAAATAAAGAATGAAAAGGTGAAAGGGAGAAGCGAATAGCAACAAAAATAATTAAATAAATAATGATTAAAACAAGAGGAAAAACGTATGTTAACAACTCCCAACCTGGCACATTCTACAACTTACCTTCAAAGAAAAGAAAGTTATGCCTCTTTTAAGAAAAAGTAAATCTTCGTCTACGAAATGTCACAAAACTCAATATGAAACGCGCAATGGAAGCCGTGAACAAACATTCATTCTCGCCACATTACTTTATTCGGCGAAATAAGCGGCAAGTGCCCGAAGACAAACTATTTCTTCCAAGCCGCAATAACAGACGTCTGGTTAGGCTGTATTTACATCTGCGTTGTTTCGAAATCTGGCAGTGCTAAATTTAGTTAGGGTGCCTAAACACAAAAGTAATGGTTCAGCCGCCTATTTTCAATTTCGGCACTAGTGAAGTGCGTTGGGGTTTTTGAGGGGGTTTAAAACAAGGGGGAGGGGCGGAGGGTGTGAAGCACTGACACGGGAAACCGCACAGAAGAACTAATGAAGGCTTATACACGTGGAGCTGTCCTACTCTTCTGTTAAATTATGAAGAGTAAGTAAAGAACAACAAAATATGTTTTATAGACCACGTTTTTGGAGAAGTATATAGATGGGATTCTGGCGCTAAACAGGAACTTAGTCCAAGTCCAGGATAAACAGTTTCCTACACTGAAATATACTGAGAATAAAATATATGCATGGTTGTTAGTATATGACGCAGTATGTTGTTTACATTGGATACGGAGTACAGTGAGCTTAATGCAAGGTGCAAGTATGTTTCTTTTGAGTAAAAAATGAATATGCATTATGAAAGATGATGGACCGCCTAGAGCAATTTGTGATTAGGCCTACAATGTTCTGTGGCAGGAATTAGGACTTTCTAGTTTGTAAAAAAAAACTGACATGTGGGCCTTGCACATATCTTTGAAAATTTATGGCAGTATGAATTTTGAAATTAGATGTTTTATAATGAGCCTAGCAAGTGTCAAAAGCCTCGGAGCCGCTTCTGGTCTAAAAAAAAAAAGATCCCACCTCAACTGGGGATCGACCTATGGACCACTAAGCTGCGAAGCCAGTGTACTAATCACTGCGCTACCGCGGCTGTAGAGATGACCAAAGGGCTGTCTTTAATTACATAGATCCTTTGGAAATGTATAAGGGAGATAATTCATCAACCTTCAGTTCACCAAGGAGCATTGACTTTCAACAAACTTATGTTAATTCTTCCTATCACGTGCCATCAGCTCAAGGTCTTTCCGTGTGTTCTTCCTCCCCCAAGCGAGATAATAATGAATAGTAAAGAAAATAAACAACGTATTTTCTCGAATATTTGAGCTGAAGTCTGGAAGTCAAAGTGCACTCTGGTTTATGACCTTTGTAGTTGTAACTTTTGTTGAATATTACTGTTCACGTTGTGTTAGAAAGTTGAACTTATTAATCGCTACTGACCCCTAGACTCTAGACCGAGCTGTTGTAACGTTTGAGTTCCATACTTTTATTGCTGTTACCGAATACACTAAAAAGCAGGTAATAAATGTTATTTTTCTTACCGAATACACTAAACAGCAGATAGTAAATGTTATTGTTGTTACTGAATGCACTAAACAGCAGATAGTAAATGTTATTGTTGTTACCGAATACACTAAAAAGCAGATAATAAATGTTATTGTTGTTACCGAATACACTAAAAAGCAGATAATAAATGTTCCATACGTTCTACGGGCCAGACATGCTCTTAACTAGAACATATTGGGAAAAGGAAGAGTGGACAGGCCTAAAAGAACCTAGAGAAGAAGGGTAGACGATGAAGCTAAGGCCAGCGGGATTTTATGGATAAAACTGAAGAAGACGTCTCCAAAAGAAAATATAAATGGTTTACGAGCATCAGTTGCAACCTTTTAGGTTCCACTGAGTAATGTAACTTCTTCTTATTTGGTCCTGACTGGCAAAGTAAATAGTGACCATCACGCCTGGTGGCGTCTTGTAGGGCAGCAGCAATTTGTCTCCACTTTGCTCGGCCAGCAGCCATCCTTTGTGTAGTTCCTCAGCTCTGGTTCATGCTTTACATCTCTGAATCCACAGTTCTCCGCCAGGTTCCTTTCTGTCAGCTTCGCTTTCGTTTTCCGTCTGAAGACAATAGCACGTAATATGTGGTACTATCTAAATTTTAAATTAGGGAGCAGTTACAGTTTTGTCTCTGGTAAAGTAAAGGTTTGTGTATTCTCTACCAAGCAGCTTGGCTGTCAAAAATGCGTGCTTGAGTAGAATAGAAGGGTTGAAATGGTATGGCAAGGCCACTAATATGACAATTGATGACAAGAACCAGACAAGTACCAATGGAACAACAGGTGGAACAAAAACGCTGGTTATGAATAGGACTTACACCTAGGAAATCTGTAAATCTGTTGATATCAATACAAGACATTTTTTTCCTGGAATTCTCACTCTAGGAGAGGACGAGGAAGACCAAAAAAAAAAAAAAACACATGGAGCAGAGAACTGGAGACATAAAATAAAATGATAAGGTAGACATAGACAGTTCATGAGCTGATGGCAAGCTGACATATAAGGATGTGGCATGTGTTTCTTGAAGACCTATGCTCCTTAGGAACCTAAAGGGTGTTGATGATGACCTATACTGCCATATTAAATATTCCAAATATAGTAGTCTTAGTGAAAAGAAAATTAAAAGATAGTTTTGGAATTCTTAATTCAGTTAATATATTACTGCACGGTACATGTCTTATTATTCTCTCGGAAACCAAAGAGAAAATCAAATAATTTCAAGGAAAATTTTGCTCTTTGAGGAAGATGATCTGGAAACCATGCAAATTTCAAATCTGTTGATGAAATCACTCCAGATTTAATAAATCAACTAAAGCCGACATCGCATAAAAATATTATAGAGTATCTGAAAATACGAAAGAGACAGATAAAGGAATTATTCTTACTCACTAACTAAATGAAGTCTGGATGCGAAACCCTTTCATATTGAGTTAGAAAAAAATCATAGACAACTCACTGAATGGCAAGGTATATAGTCTTCATAACTCCTAGAAATTCCGAATTGACTTCTGTAGCGAAACTGGCAAGACACTCTGGAATTGCCACATAAACTAGTGTCTTTATGATAAATTATTAATCCCACACCAGTAATTCTACTATACCTTTATGATTAATGCTGCGAACCTTAAAAATTATCTTTGGGCTTTGGACAGCAGCTGCAAATACATGTAATTATGATAGTTGGAACGCATTATTTTTGGTAATTGACGATGAAATCATGATTTTGTCGGAAACATCGCACATCAGCATTAAAATCCCACGAAAGTTACAAGTAGAAAAGTGAACTCAGGTGCGGACCTAGAGATGGAAAGGGTTAGATCTATATTGGGTATAAGCCCGCACAGATTCAATTCTGGACAAAATTTCATATCTGAAAAGACGTTCAGCGGACTGACTCACGCTTGTCGAAGCCACATAGCCACAGCCCGTAGCTGAGAAATGTAAAGCTCACGTGCTTGTGAGCAGACTTGCTGTGAAAAAACGTATGAACATGCTCTTTTGTGTGATCTCTCACACCTTCAGCTCTCCGGCAGTATCCTTTCCTTGTCTTCATTTTTCTCACTCATCGCTTTTATTTGGCATAAATCATGCCTTTTCATTCGTTATTTTCACTATTTTCTCTATGCTGGACATAACATGGTGAATTCTCTAACACGCCACTCCCCTATGGCAGTATTTGCTACGGGAGTAATGCGTATCTTATTGTTTCCCACTCCACTCCCAAACTGTTGTTACGATTCGCCATGTTTGGTGACCCGGCCAGCGATAATATTTTATCGCCAAATCTGTCTGACCGCCTGTGGAAACGGGGTGGTCAAACATTTGACCCCATTGGAAAGCTGTTGATCATGTTGACACAAGCCGGTGTGTGATACGATGAAAGAAGACAATACGGGCTGCCCAGACATCTGTCTGGCGGAGGCACGCAGATAAAGGGATAATTAGATAATCTGTCGGGCAAGACATCTGAACGGAATACATTACGCCAGGAAAATTGTCACAATATTGTGATAAACAGAGATGCGCCGGAAGTCTTAGGTAACGATATGACATCACTGTGTAAGAGGCCACGCGTGTATATTAAATTTAATATTTTAAAATACGCATGGGATGAGTAATGATAAACTTCCCCACCCAAACAGTGCTGGATAGATTGAATTAGTTCGCGTGAATCTACTATGATTTGATTGGAACTTCCGGAGGAAACACAGCTGGGATTTGAAACTAAGGATTGTGAGATATAATCTAACAAACTCGGAGTCACAACACACAGAACAGACAGACTGCATCGCAGCGTCAACTCATCACCTCCTACAAGCCAGAAGAAAGAGGATAGGACTTACAATTCCACAACTATGAGTACCAGATCGAGTACTGGGCAACTTTGGAATTTACAATACTTTTAATACAAGACTGGTTTGGGAGCCGCGCTGGTGTAATGGCTACAACGTTGTACTGGCGACCAGGTTTTCAAGGTTCGAGCCCGGGCGTCAGCGTTTGAAGAAATGTTTACGACCGGGAATTGGACTGAATAACCTGAACGGCTCCTGCACATAAACCCTCTGTGGATGGAAAGGGGCGAAGCTCCTGACCGGGTTGGAAGGAAAGTCCACTGACCCCCCAGCCTCGCAATGACATGTCATTGGGCCAAAAGGGCTGGAAAGCTCGAGTGCCGCTGGTTAGAAAAAAAATTAAAATAAAAATACAAGATTGGAAACTTGGGAATTTTATCACAAGGAGTCATAAGAGGAATTATAGATTTCCAGACCAAGTGTTTCACACGTCATTAGAGGAATTATAGATTTCCAGACCAAGTGTTTCACCCGTCATAATAGGAATTTCTCAGACAAGTGACTCGAACAGCATCTAAATACAGGGCTGTGGGTCCATTCTAATCTGCGCCAGGAGAAGTGTGTATTCCCAAAATTTTGGGGGGGGGTAAGGGGTTTTTGGGTTTGGGTTTGGGGTATGGGGGAGGGGAGTTGGGGGGGGTGTGTTGTGTGTTTTGTGTGTGGGTTGCTAAGTGTTTTTTGTGTGTTTTTGTTTTTTTTTGTGTGTTTGTTTTTTTTTGTTTGTATGTTTTTTTGTTTTTTTGTTTGTGTGTTTGTTTGTTTTTGTGTGTTTTTTTTGTGTGTTTGTTTTTTTTTTTTTTTGTTTATGTAATTGTTGTGTTGTTTGTTTTTTATGTGTTTTATGTGTTTGTATATTTGTGTGTTTGTTTTATACATTGTGTTTTTGTTGTTATTTTTTTTTTTACATTTTATATTTTTTGTTTTTTTTTATTTTTTTTATTTTTTTTTTATATATGTGTTTTTTTGTGTATATGTGTGTATATTTGTTTGTATATGTGTTTATATGTGTATATATGTGTGTATACACATATATTTGTGTGTATATATATACACATATATACACATATGTACACATATATACACATATATGTACACATATATATGTATATATATATATACATATATGTATGTATACATATGTATGTACATGTTATGTACATACATACATACATACATACATGCACATACATACATACATACATACATACATACATACATACATACATACATACATACATACATACATACATACATACATACATACATACATACATACATACATACATACATACATACATACATACATACATACATACATACATACATACATACATACATACATACATACATACATACATACATACATACATACATACATACATACATACATACATACATACATACATACATACATACATACATACATACATACATACATACATACATACTGTATGTATGTATGTATGTATGTATGTACATACATACATACATACATACATACATACATACATACATACATACATACATACATACATACATACATACATACATACATACATACATACATACATACATACATACATACATACATACATACATACATACATACATACATACATACATACATACATACATACATACATACATACATACATACATACATACATACATACATGTACATACATACATACATACATACATACATACATACATACATACATACATACATACATACATACATACATACATACATACATACATACATACATACATACATACATACATACATACATACATACATACATACATACATACATGTACATATACATGTACATACATACATACATACATACATACATACATACATACATACATACATACATACATACATACATACATACATACATATGTACATACATACATACATACATACATACATACATACATACATACATACATACATACATACATACATACATACATACATACATACATACATACATACATACATACGTACATACATACATACATACATACATACATACATACATACATACATACATACATACATACATACATACATACATACATACATACATACATACATACATACATACATACATACATACATACATACATACATACATACATACATACATACATACATACATACATACATACATACATACATACATACATACATACATACATACATACATACATACATACATACATACATACATACATACATACATACATACATACATGTACATACATACATACATACATACATACATACATACATACATACATACATACATACATACATACATACATACATACATACATACATACATACATACATGTACATACATACATACATACATACATACATACATACATACATATTACATACATACATACATACATACATACATACATACATACATACATACATACATACATACATACATACATACATACATACATACATACATACATACATACATACATACATACATACATACATACATACATACATACATACATACATACATACATACATACATACATACATACATACATACATACATATGTACATACATACATACATACATACATACATACATACATACATACATACATACATACATACATACATACATACATACATACATACATACATACATACATACATACATACATACATACATACATACATACATACATACATACATACATACATACATACATACATACATACATACATACATACATACATACATACATACATACATACATACATACATACATACATACATACATACATACATACATACATACATACATACATACATACATACATACATACATACATACATACATACATACATACATACATACATACATACATACATACATACATACATACATACATACATACATACATACATACATACATACATACATACATACATACATACATACATACATACATACATACATACATACATACATACATACATACATACATACATACATACATACATACATACATACATACATACATACATACATACATACATACATACATACATACATACATACATACATACATACATACATACATACATACATACATACATACATACATACATACATACATACATACATACATACATACATACATACACATACATACATACATACATACATACATACATACATACATACATACATACATACATACATACATACATACATACATACATACATACATACATACATACATACATACATACATACATACATACATACATACATACATACATACATACATACATACATACATACATACATACATACATACATACATACATACATACATACATACATACATACATACATACATACATACATACATACATACATACATACATACATACATACATACATACATACATACATACATACATACATACATACATACATACATACATACATACATACATACATACATACATACATACATACATACATACATACATACATACATACATACATACATACATACATACATACATACATACATACATACATACATACATACATACATACATACATACATACATACATACATACATACATACATACATACATACATACATACATACATACATACATACATACATACATACATACATACATACATACATACATACATACATACATACATACATACATACATACATACATACATACATACATACATACATACATACATACATACATACATACATACATACATACATACATACATACATACATACATACATACATACATACATACATACATACATACATACATACATACATACATACATACATACATACATACATACATACATACATACATACATACATACATACATACATACATACATACATACATACATACATACATACATACATACATACATACATACATACATACATACATACATACATACATACATACATACATATATATATATATATATATATATATATATATATATATATATATATATATATATATATATATATGAGGCTGGCAACCTCAATATATGAAAATAGTTTATGCATGAACCACTACTGCAAGAGCTGGTAATTGTTTCTGACTAGTTGTGCGGGAAACCCGACAGCAGAGATGACCCTAGAACTCAGACGAGTGTAAGGATGACTAATGAGTGATGATTACATCACTTGTGCCCAAAGTGTATAGAATCATGTGAGATTTATATACTTTGTTTTAATTGTAATTCAGGCAGATCATTATTGAAGCACTCCAGACGCAATTTCCTAGTTGGCACCCAGAAGGATATTGGTGAATTTTCATCATATTCCCTGAGTTAGATTGTGTGCTCGGGAATGTAATTCTTCTGAGAAGTTAACATTCATGGGTGGAGCGCATGAAAATGGGCCTGTTAGTTTGCGGAGAACAAATGTACTGAGGCATTTGTTTCTTTTCAATGTGTCACAGTTCGTGGTTACAAGACATCAGACTTAAGTACTGAAGTTTCTACGCCACTAGTGTGAGAGAAGAGTATCACCACCAACCGCCTACAGTGGACGAAGTATGTGGAGAAGTGTACTCATCACCAAAAAGAAGTGACGAAAACCACAACAGCAGCATCTGGAGCTAAGTTTTATATAACAGGCTTCAGCAAAAATACGGACATTATTATTATTAACGCCTTACCAAGACCTCAATGAGGAAAAATTTAATATAACTTTCACCCCATTTAATCCTTATTTTAACTTGTTGAACTAATTGACTATTAAATTTGTTGTATGTTATTTTAAACTAAACAATAATAGTTGATTCAGTTTATATGTACGAAAGCAAACGTATGAGCAAGTTTTCTTGATAAATACACATGAATAAATATAGAGCCATTACTTATAAGAGGCCATTCATTGGATTACTTCAACTGGGGGCTTAACGGGCCAGATTAAATGCATAACCCTTTACAAAAGGCGACGGACCAGATAATAAGTTAACAAATTTGCTCAGCCCTTAAGCAGCGTTTGTTCTTGACTTCTGGGAATATCTTGTGAAGGCTCCCCTAAGGTAGAAACGCCATTCATCTTCTATCTATATCTTTGCCAATAGTAATCTTGCGCGAAGATGGATACCTTGGACGACCTACTTTTAGATACGATTGCGTTGTGACCATTAGTGGACCACTACTGCAAAGCAAGGGGGAGGCAATCCCGTGACACTTGCATAAGTGATAAGCTCAGATCCATAATATTGTGTCTGAAGAGTTCTTATCCGAGAGAGTCACACTAAAAGCTTCTGATAAGAAAGTCTGCAGTGTTGTAGCAAAGTTGATTTTGCTGGGGAGGTTATGATGGTATCCTAAAAGAATGAAAAAGTGTCTGCTATAACCGTGTGAGGTCAAGCACATGTAGGTCTCTGACTCTATAGATGATGATGATGAATTATGTACAGAGAACCTAACGCTACCTCCCTAGGTCTCACACGGTCAATCTTCTGGCTCTAGTGTATGGTGTATGGTGTACCTAGTGTCTAGGGGAGAAATGAATGATGGTACACAACAATCAAACACTTTAAGTTTCTATAAAAGAAGTTAATAACTAGCAGTAAAGTTTTTCTTTGAACGAATATTTACAATTTATTTTGCCTGTCCATTTATAGCTTGTGGACAGGTCTTTGAAAATAAGGACAAGATAGTTTACAGAAAAGGAACAATTAAAACTGTTGGGACAATCTGCCCAATAACTAAAAGTTATTATGTATTATAAATGTTCTTCCTGTATGGAATCTTAAATTAGTTCACTTTAGTTATCTAATGTATAAATGTCCTTCCTGGATGAAATATTACAGAGTTCACTTTAGTTATCTACCGGGAGAGTCACTGTGTATGAGGGCTGTAGTTCATCTTACCCCCATAAAATTCCTGTGTAATATTTTGAAACACAAGAAAATGTCAGAGATGCCCCAGATGTTTTACTCTTCACCTGAGAGTCCTTGTTGTAAGATAATACGATGGGTAGTTGCAGAAATTTCAAGTTCAACAATCGCCAAAGCTCCTACTGGATATTCAACAGCATATAAGTCTGGTTGGAGACTGGTTGGCGTTTATAAGCACTCAGCAGGTTTCCTGTCACCAGCCGGCAACAGGAACATAGACCCTCTGCAACAAAAGGACACCCTGGCCTTTTATCTCTGATAATTTATTCTAACACTTAATTCCCTACGTGGGTATAGGGTCAGCCTCGCGTGCCTTACAAATGCACTCGCCCCGAATTGTACAGGACTCCCACCTGGTTGTGACCACACCTCAAGTCCTTATAGTAGATACGCCACTGTACGTTAACATACTTTTCCTCCATACAATAATGTGGAGTAACCACATTTCCTGTGATATGATCTTCTCTTCTTTTCTTTACACTTATATTTGCTTCAGGCATGTTAAACAGTGTTCATTGAACACAGAGGCTTGCTAAACTATTTTAATACAATAATATGTCAACATAATTATAACAACATACATCAGTCAGATACCGTTAAATGTGTGGACTCAACAATGTCTGCTTCCGACATGTCCTTCACTTTTTCCCCAATAGCAGTATCTAACTTTGTAGTTGGACCAAACTTATTAAATTTCATAAAATATCCTTACCACAATCAAGAAATATATAAACAAATGACGCTGATTTTGTGAAGAAATGGCCTCAGCTTCCTCTGAAATGCACAGACTGTGAATTTATTCTTTATTTAAGTTTAAAATTAACACAGCTGTTTTTCAGCGTATCTGTATACAAATTTTAGTTCAACTGGCAATGAATAATCAAAGCCTTTACTAATATCTACCAGCACTAGCCAATCGTAACGTTCTACTACTTGAATTCAAAAGCAGTTTGAATGAAAACCAAAATAATTTTGAATAACTGGTGGTCGATTGGCTAGTCTGCTCTAGTCATACCAAATACAAAAGATATCACGTTTAGGATTACATTTTTCCTACCGTTTCCCGTTCCCATTCATACTCTGTTCACATCAAGCGAATTTGAATGTACCTCCCGGCCTCTTTTTCCAGCTCGCGTCCCCATAACGTTACTAAAAAAACATGAGCAGGAACGCCAGTGTGTCTGGTCGTGTGTTCCTAGATATTAGTATTTCTTCAATAACTTCTCCAATACTGGGACTATCATATATTTTAAAGTACATTCTTAGTCAGCTAAATTTACGTCATCATCATCATCATAACCCTCCACTCCCAAAGGAGCATAGGCCTTCAACAAACACATGCCAAGTCCTCCTGTCACGTGCCATCATCTCAAGTTCTTTCCATGTTCTCCTCATCATTTTCACCTCTGTTTCCAACTTTCTTCTCCACGTACTTCTTGGTCTTCCTCTGCCTCTCTTGCCCTGGGGGTTCCAGAACAAGGACTGCCTTGTAATGCTATCAACAGGTTTCCTCAGTGTGTGTCCTATCCATCGCCATCGTCTTCTTCTCATCTCTTGTTCCACTGGCACTTGTCCAGTTCTTGTCATCAGTTCCACATTGGTAACCTTGTCATACCATTTTAATCCCTCTATTCTACGCAAGCACCCATTTATGAAAGTCTGTAGCTTTTTGGTTGTTGTCTTGGTTGTTCTCCATGTCTCCGAGCCATACAATAGGACTGACTTCACATTTGAGTTGAAGATTCTTATTTTCGTGTTGGATCCTATTTCTCTTGATCTCCATATATTTCCCAATGCAATGAAAGCTCCTCTTGCCTTTTGTATTCTTATTTTGATATCGCTGTCTGTCCCTCCAACTTTGTCTATATTACTGCCAAGATATGTGTATGATTCTACATCTTGTATTGGTGTTTCTTCAAGTTCAACCCTGTTTTCATTACCTGCATTTATTCGCATTATTTTTGTCTTTTCCCTGTGTATTTTCAGACCCAATTGCTGTGACCTCTCATCGAGTGTTTTCAATTTGTCCTGCATCTGATTACGGTTATGGGACAGGAGAGCCAAGTCATCAGCAAAATCCAGATCATCCAACTGCTTAGTCAGAGTCCACTGGATTCCATTTCTGTTGTGTGTTGTCGATGATCTCATAACCCAATCTATTGCCAGCAAGAAAAGAAATGGAGACAAGAGGCATCCCTGTCGCACTCCTGTTCTTATCCCAAATGGTTCTGTAAGCTGTCCTTCATGAAGAACTCTGCACGTCATGTCTTCATAGGTTTTCTTTATTAAATTAATGATCTTCAGGGGAACTCCATAATGCCTCATCAATTTCCAAAGTGATTATCTGTCCACACTGTCAAATACTTTTTCGTAGTCCACAAATCCGATGTATAGTGGTGAATTCCATTCCAGACTTTGTTCAACTATTATTCTCAAAGTGGCTATCTGGTCTGTACATGATCTGTTTTGTCGAAAACCTGCTTGTTCATCTCTCAATTTCTTGTCTATGGACTCCTTTAATCTCTCAAGGATAATCCTGTTCAATACCTTTCCTGGCACTGATAGTAACATTATTCCTCTATAATTTGTGCACTCTTGTAAATTTCCCTTCTTAGGCAACTTAACCAGATATCCTTCCTTCCATTCTGCTGGTATCTCTTCTTTTTCCCAGACTTTACGTCATACTACCATATAATTCTTATGGGGAACTTCCTAATGGTTTAAAATGTATTTCATCGTCCATCGTCAAATAAAATTTTACACAAGTCCGCCATCTTTCCCCTCCTTCATCTTGCGAGCATGTATTTTTTTCCAATAACTACTTGTTTTAGTTACATCAGAAATGCTACCACGAGGATGAAATAAAACTGTCTGCGTGGTTATGCCTTGGCTGGCTTTTTCGCAGTGTGAATATATGCGTTGCAGACTGTGTCATCGAAGCGGGGTAGACGGGGCGGGTTTAAGAATTTGCGTTACTAGTTAGCATTGTATCGTGTAATATTACCAAAAAATGTAAAGATTACTACTGATTTTGCTACAAAGTTGACAAAAAGTGTTACTTCAGATAGCTATATTGCGGCACTCTTCCGCCAATAGTTAATTGTAAGGCTAGACTACAAAGTGTAATCAGCAGATTGGGCAAAGGTTAACTATTAGTAGTGTTTCTCGAAAACGAAACTAAAGCGTGTCAGATTTTTTCCGTCAAATCGTTCTCTAGGCTTAGCACTGAGCAAAAAGCAGCGGTGCTGGATTCGAAGATGACAACCGTCAGACACATGCGGGCTAATGTATTTATTATCGTTTTATGCCTAAATCGTACTGAATTGAGCGTTTATTCTCGCATATTTTGCTACACACCTCCCACCCTAAAACATGCATTCATTTGCAGGTTATAATATGCGAGATAACTTAGCTCCATGAAGTCTTACTCGTTTTTCTGATCTTCATCATAAGGATGTCTGCTCAGAAAGTCTGCGCCAACGTTCAAAGGGCCGGGAATGTATTCTATTAAAAATGAGTATGGTTGCAACAAGAGAGACCATCTCAATAATCTAGAATTTTCATGCTTAGCCTGTGACAAGAACACGAGGGGAGAATGATCCGTTTGGACCACAAATGTCCGGCCATATAAGTAAATCTGGAATTTTTTTATAGCCCACATTAAAGCGAGACATTCTTTTTCACTGGTTGAGTAATTTTTTTCCGCCTTGTTCAATTTGCGGCTAGCATAAGCGACTGGGTTCAATTCCCCATCTTGTGAGGAAGACCGCTGCAATAATGTAGCGCCCAGGCCTACATTGCTTGCGTCACTTCTCACAATAAACTCTTTAGTCAAGTCAGGCAATTGCAACACTGGCCTGCTTGTAAGCTTCTCTTTTAACTCCTGGTAAGCCAATTGTTGCGTGCATATTTTGACGCACATATTACAAAAATCGATATGGCTATTTAATATGGGAAAAATATAGACATTCATTCATTTGTGTATGAAAATGCTGTCTATGGTAAAAGCGAGAGAATCCATGTTTGATTCACACTTTTGATTATAGGAGTAATCGTTCTTGATATTGATCCGGCGCAAGGATATTGCGCTTACGTTTGTACTTATTTTTTAGGGCCAGAAAATATATTAATTTGCTTATTGTGTTTATGGCCTGAATTCATATGTATTACATATTATTAGTACAAGTAGAATCAGTCCTATATTGTATATTTTGGATGGGTAGGAGGGACTAGATTCTTTTTATTCCGGTCTAGCGGAAGTATGAGTTGTCTTGACAAGTCGTGATGAGTTCCGATGTACCGTGATAATGGCGGGTACGCATTTTTCAAAGGGCTGGTAGATTCTTAAGGAAATATAATTCCTGAAGTGGTTTTCTTCTAAAGGAGATGGTATCTCTACTATAGTTTATGTTAGAGACTCTCCTAAGGTACGGTACAATGTATAATTCGGACTCCATGTATTGCCAGACCCTATTTTGATGATCTCATGTCGATTCGACCTAGATGGAACATTGTGCTTCGTATCGCTAGGGTCGTGTTTTGTATCGACGAAGATGACAGACTTTCCTGCAGCGGTTATGGCTACGTGAATTAACCTGATCACCGCAGAGCTGTATGGAAACATTTATGAAATCATTTATATACCCATTATAAATTAACTCTGGCTTATATTCTCCTTCCTATGGATGAGTGAACGACAACTCAGGGAGGCAGCCATGTTAGATTTCGGTCATCATATGTTTTGATCACTGCCAAGAGAACAGATTATTTATCCTATTATCGGACAGTGACAGGGAGATCTCAATCTTGCTAGAAACCCCCTCTTTCGTGGTTTCATAATATATGCTACAAACTATGGACGTCAAGTAACTTTAGTTATTTACCGATCTGCCTTCACTGACGCGTTTAGTCAGATAGGGGGATGCGGCCATAATATATCATGACATTGAACTTTTGATGTACTGCCCATTATTTCTGAATGTGTCATGACTTCAGATCTGCTATGTATACCTACAAATTGATATGTCAACATACCATGATGTACTCGTATGTCCCAGTGTGTACGTCTGAATAAATTGAGTAAACAAAGATTCCAGCAGTCTGCATTGGTGCCTTGTAGACACATGTGTATGAGTGGTTATATTGGTCAGCACACGAACAGTACACCATTCGCGGTAATCACACTCTACACTTCTACTTCATACATACACCATCCTACGTCGGTTGGAGTGACCAAGTTTAGGGCCTGCTTCCCCTGGAGCCTTTGCCTTCCCTAACTCAGGACTAGGGTGAGTTACCCATTTACAGCTGGGTAGACTGGAGCATGCCTGATCTAAACAACACACCACTCTTCCTTACAGAGCATACCGACTGACACTTTACAGAGTGGAAAGAAGAAAAGAAACTTTACAGTGGCGAGCCAGATTCCTGGGTCCAGCTTACGCAGTTTTGTGTTGAGAATCACAGTTTACAGCTGAAAGAACATTTGTTTGAACACATCAACACCAGTAGGACAGCTATACAGTCGATGTCAGCTTGACCTGTATTACCGATATGATGCTGTATCTAGGTCAGCGCTTGTTGACAGTTTTTCGCTGTACAGACAGTATTACACAGGACAGTGGTATCAAGTGTAGAAAATATCTGGAGCAGTATTGTTGACATTTCTCAACGTACAGAAGAATCACAGTGTTGTTGAACATAAAGTGCATAGTTCATCGTTGGATCTTCATATGCTCAACAGAGAAAAATTGACAGTGTAATAGTTTAAAATTAAATCTATTACTGAATAAAGTGGCAAGTTATTAGTATTAAAATAAACTGTGCCTGCTTTACAACACTATACCTGCAACACATTCCATTCATGACATAAATTATATTGTATGCTATATGCTATTTATGCTTACATGTTATTTGTTATGTATTAAATTAGTTTATGTTCTATGTGACTAGTACAAGGTATGCCGAGTGACATTGGTCTGGTACTAGTATTCTATAGGTACACATTTTCTTAATTGGAAATTTGTTAGCAACAATTTGCTGCTATTTCTGTTAGTTGTGATGATGTGTTCTTTTCTTCGTTGTTTTTGGTAATAATTTTGTGTTCCTTAGTTTTGTTTGATTTGTTTGTATAATTGTAGGTCTCATCTTTTCTTTCATTTCAGTTTTTTACACCCTTATGTTTATACACTGTGGCGTTATTTGTCTTGTTATATTATGGCAGTTATCATCACGGTTTCTGTGATCATTTTTTTCATTTCTCCTATTTAATTTAATTTGATCTCTGCAAATGTGTTCATATTGTCTTTTCTTGTTTGTCCTTTGTAATGTCTTTAGTTGACATAAACGTATAGTGGTATACACTGATAGTATAGTACAGATCAGTACTTTATGATTGTTATTGTTATAAAACAAAATGTACAAGACCTTTGTAAGGCTTGTCTCCCAAAGTGATTGGTAAAGGGAAATATTTTTTCCACAGGTACTCAAGTGATCTTTGATTACATTGAGGTATACAAGACCTTTGTAAGGCTTGTCCCCACAGTATTTGAGATACAGTTATTGTTGTCCACAGGTACTCAAGTTATCATTGGTTATTATAAACCATACAAGTTTGGACTAAGACTAAGTCTATGGTATAGACTTGTCTCCCATTAAAGTGAAATAGGGTAATCTATTTACTTTTTCAGGTTTCTGATTTAAGAAGACAATATGTCTACATTAGATTATTTCATTGCACAAGGAAAATCTCTTGATAAGACTGGAAAAGACTTAGAACAATGGGCTGTTGCTCAATATGACAAAGCATTAGCTGCAGAAGAGAGAAAAAAACTGCTTCTGCTGCTGTTGAAGAAAGAAAAGCTGCTGCTGAGGAAAAAAAAGCTGCGGCTGAGGAGAGAAAACTTCAAATAGAAGAAAAAAAGCTATGGCTGAAGAAAAAAGATTAGAAAGAGAAGCTGCTGCTGAAGAAAAAAAAGCTGCTGCTGAAGAAAAAAAAGCTCTGGCTGAAGAAAAAAGATTAGAAAAAGAAGCTGATACTGCTGCTGAACTTAAGAAATTGCAGATGCAAATGGAGGAAAGGAGATTTGAGGCAGAACAGAAGAAATTAGAAGCTGATGCAGAACAGAAAAAACTAGAAGTTGCTGCTGCTGCAGAACAGAAGAAATTAGAAGCTGCAGCTGAACAAAAAAAATTAGAAGTTGCTGCAGAACAGAAGAAATTAGAAGTTGCTGCAGAACAGAAGAAATTAGAAGCTGCTGCAGAACAGAAAAAATTAGAAGCTGCTGCTGCTGCAGAACAAAAAAAATTAGATAGAGAAGCTGAAGAGAGAAAAGCAATAAGAGAACATGAGTTTGAATTAGAGAAATTAAAATTGACATGTATGAGTAATGTTAATCAGGCATCTGGTGGTAATGGTAAACCCTTTGTGTACAAGGTCAAGGTACCAGCGTTTAACCCTACCAGTGATGACATAACATTTTGGCTTTCTAGATTTGAACGGGCTTGTCGATCTCATAATGTTGACAAATCACAGTATGTGAATCAGTTGTCTGAAAATCTAAAAGGGGAGTCTCTGAGTAAGTTATATTTTGTTGAAGAGGCCGACAAAGATAATTATGATGCTGTTAGGGCAGCTTTGATAAAGAGATATCAGCTGTCTGAAGAAGGTTATCGTCTTTTGTTTAAAACAATGAGACCTGAGGTAGGTGTAGAATTCTCAGATTTCATCTCAAAAGCACGAATTACACTTTCACGATGGATTGAATTATCCAAAACAGAAAAAACATTTGATGGTCTTACGGATTTATTGCTAAGAGACAAGGTCATGTCTTCTGTAAATAAATCATTCCTAGAGTTCTTACATGAGCGTAAACCTGGCACAATAAAGCAAATGGGAGAATATTGTGACCAGTATGCCACGGCACACCCTGACATGATTCTTAGTAACTCTAACATTAAAGAGAGTATGCCAGTTGCTTCGGCAACAGAATATAATCAGAATTACTCACACAAATTCCAAGGAGCTAAAAATAAATTTGATAAAAAGGTTAATTGGAATAAGTATCAAAACCAAGATAACCACTCAAATCAGGGTTCTTCTTCGAAGAACTGGAATCGGGCTGATAGTCCTCGACACGCGAGAGGTACCCATAATGTTAGAAATTCTCGGAAAGGGAGTAGCTATAGGAACTACCCAAGTGCTTCATGGAGACAAAAGAAACAATATTACAGGGATACTCAATATAATGAACATGATGATTATGATCATGAATGTTATGATTCAAACCCAAATAGGGGTTATAACAGAGGCAATAATAATTATAGAGACAATTATAACCGAGGTAGATCACAACACAAAAGACATGGTAAATCTTATTACCAGGCTAACTCTGCACAACAGGAGTTCCACGACACCGACAATCAGAATAATGATAAAAAAGACTCCAACAGTGTAGCAAATTCCGCTTTCGATTTTGCTAGAGCATCTGAGTGTTCGCAATGCAAAACATTATTCGATCCAACAACAGTGTCTACTTTAAGCTGCGGTCACCCGCTTCCCGCTCTCCATGCGTCAATTGCGCATAATGGAAGGGGTGCTCTTGTCTTTAATAGGGGCCTAATAGATGGTACTCCGGTATCAATTCTTTTCGATTCGGGGTGCACTACCATTGGAGTGAGGCAATCACTCGTAAATCCTTCTCGAGCTACAGGCAATATAGTCAAATGTGTAACATTTGGTGGCACATTGGAGAAGTACTCCACTGCCATTATCAATATTGCTACGCCTTTCTTTACAGGAGAGGTGCAAGCATGTCTCTTGCCGAATCCGATCGCTGATCTTATCATCGGTCGCATTCACGGGGTGAAAGAATGCACTCCACAGCAAATTTCTAATTGGGAAAATGGTAATATGCAATCGGCTAATGCAGTAATCACTAGGGCTCAAGCTCTTAATATGCCACAATCTTCACATTCTGAAGATAATGATACGCAGATCCAAGATGATCCCTTGGAGATTTCCCACGATTCCTTTATCAAACAGCAGGAAGATGATCCTACTCTAAAGAAATTCTTTACTCTGGCAACAAAAGGTGATCCGAATAAGGATACTAATCGTAAATCTTGGATTACGATGAAGAATGGCGTACTTGTACGTATGGTACAAGACTCCGCTAAGTCCATTCATTCTCAAATCCTTGTGCCTAAAAAATATGAGAGTTAAAATCTTACAGCACGCTCATGATTCGCAGTGTGCTGGACATATGGGTTTTTCCCGTACTAAAGCTAGAGTTCTTCAATCTTTCTTTTGGCCTGCTGTGAATAAGGACATACGAATCTATTGTCGATCTTGTAAAGTATGTCAAGAGATTAAATCCAGAGGTCCACGCCATGATGCACCTATTCAGGCTGCAGACATTCCCATTCGGCCATTTCAAAAAATGGCGATAGACATCATTGGTCCATTTAAGATAAAGTCTGCTAGAGGACACCAATTTATTTTGACGTGTGTTGATATGTGCACACGTTGGCCGGAGGCTGTTCCTCTAAAGAGCATAACTACTGCTGATGTCGCAGATGCTCTTTGGTTAATATTTTCTCGTCTGGGGTTTCCAGCAGAAATATTATCCGACCATGGTACCCAACTCATATCGGATACCATGTCTCAAGTAATGTCGACTCTGAAGATAGAGAGATCGCTGAGTAGTATTTATCATCCTATGTCCAATGGGATGGTGGAACGTTTGAATAGAACTCTGAAAAACCTATTAGGTAAGATAACGGAAGATCATCCTCAGGATTGGGATAGGGTTTTACCCGCGGCTCTCTTTGCATATAGAGAGGTCGCCAACGAACATACAGGATTTTCTCCCTTTGAACTTGTCTTTGGCGCGAAACCGCGAGGTCCTATGACCTTACTTCATGATCTTATAACTGCTGATAATATTGTCGATGACACAAAATCCTCTTATGAATATGTCATCGCACTTAGACACAAGATTATTGAAGCATGCAAATTGGCAACTGCTTCTTCTGAATTTGCGAAACAGAAGGCAAGGGAATTTGCCAATAAAAAGAGATGTTTGCGACAACTTTGTCCAGGTAACAAAGCATTTGTCTTGCTACCTTGTAGGGAAAATAGACTTCTCATTTCTTGGAAAGGTCCGTACGATATAATATCAAAAGTTTCCGATGTTGACTATATCGTCGATATTGACGGGAAGCGTAAAACCTTCCACATCAACATGCTCACGGAATTCCATGAACGTCCTGATTATTTACAACCTGTTTTCCAGGCAACGGACGATTTTCCAGTCCAACATGGACAGTACTCATCTCTGTCAGTAATACAGGATGAGGAAACGAGTTTCTCGGATGTAAATTTACCTTTTCCAATGATTCCTCTTCACTCTAATGAATCATGGAAAGATGTTCCAATTTCTCCAGAATTATCTCCAGGAGAGCAGAAACAAGTTTCTACTTTGTTAGAACAATTTCAGGATGTCCTTACTGACATTCCTGGTCAAACTGATGTCATTCAACATGACATTATTCTTACTGACCATAGTCCTATAAGAGTCAGACCGTATCCTATCCCGATACATTTTCAAGCACAGGTAGAGAAAGAGTTAGATGAGATGATAGAGTTAAAAATTATTGAACCATCCACATCAGCATATTCTTCGCCGATGGTTATAGTACGGAAAAAAGACAATAACATACGTCTTTGCGTGGATTATCGCAAATTGAATCAAGTGACTAAATTCGATGCTGAACCTATGCCTTTACTAGAAGAGCTACTTACGAGACTATCGAATTCTCACTTCTTTACTAAACTGGATTTGTCTAAGGGATATTGGCAAGTTCCACTATCCGAACACGCCAAACCGTTTACTGCTTTTTCGACGCCTAGGGGTATATTCCAATGGAATTTCATGCCTTTCGGTCTTATGAACGCCCCTGCTACATTTGTACGCATGATGCGTCGAATCCTATCTCATCGCTCAGATGTCATTGCGTATCTTGATGACATCTGTCTTTTCAGTGATACTTGGAACGATCACTATAATGGTATAAATGAACTATTGTCTATCTTACGCGAGCATAACCTGACAGCGAAACCATCGAAAGCATGTATTGGTTTTAGCGAAATATCTTTCTTAGGACACCGTATTGGTCATGGGTTCCTAAAAACAGAAGACCATAATACAAGTAAGATACTTAACATTTCTATTCCTAAGACTAAAAAGCAAGTACGAAGTCTCTTAGGTCTAATACAATTTTATGGACGATTCATCCCGAATCTGTCCTCCATTATGTCACCTCTTTCTTCCTTGCTAAAGAAAGGGTCTCCTAATGTAGTCCATTGGACTCAAGAATGTCAATCCTCTTTGGATAAGGTTAAAACTATGTTTTCTACTTCACCTATCCTAGTATTGCCTTCTAAGGATAAGACATTTATTCTTCGTAGTGACGCTTCATCCACCGAGATTGGAGCTGCACTAATGCAAGAGTACTCTGGAACTCTGCATCCTGTGATGTATATTTCTCGGAAATTAAATGCCGCAGAGAAGAATTACTCGGTCCTAGACCGTGAATTATTGGCTATGGTTTGGTCAATCCTTAAACTGCAAAGATTTCTTCTGGGCGCGCATTTCATTGTGGAAACTGACCAGAAAGCTCTTACGGCTATTCAGAGTAAAAATCTGAAGAGCGCGAGATCAACGCGATACGCGATTGCTCTACAGCCATTTCATTTTTCGGTGCGAGCTATCCGTGGGTCAGAAAATGTGATGGCAGATATTTTGTCTAGATGCCCACATGATTCATAACTGTTATACAACTTTGATACAGTTGTTTCTATGTTGAAATGTGTACACATATGTAATATATCATATATTGATTGTAACACTACTTAGCGGTTCATTGATATTTATTCACCGCTGATCTTTCAATGTTTTTCGTCTTTGATGATCATGATGTTAAGATATCTTAGATGAAATTTATGTATAAACTAAGGTGGAAATTGTGTCATTGCTATTATTGTAGTATGCGTTGGTGACACCTCTCTGGAAATATTTATACTTAGAGAAGTATTTTCTCTAAGGTCATAAAACTTATGCTTATCATCTGCGCATTGTATTGGTGCGTTGTGAGCCTATTGTATGTTGCTCCTAGATGTATTTCAAAAAAAAAAAAATGTACCATTTTTTTTCCCGAGGGGTGTGGTAATCTGTTGCGTGCATATTTTGACGCACATATTACAAAAATCGATATGGCTATTTAATATGGGAAAAATATAGACATTCATTCATTTGTGTATGAAAATGCTGTCTATGGTAAAAGCGAGAGAATCCATGTTTGATTCACACTTTTGATTATAGGAGTAATCGTTCTTGATATTGATCCGGCGCAAGGATATTGCGCTTACGTTTGTACTTATTTTTTAGGGCCAGAAAATATATTAATTTGCTTATTGTGTTTATGGCCTGAATTCATATGTATTACATATTATTAGTACAAGTAGAATCAGTCCTATATTGTATATTTTGGATGGGTAGGAGGGACTAGATTCTTGTTATTCCGGTCTAGCGGAAGTATGAGTTGTCTTGACAAGTCGTGATGAGTTCCGATGTACCGTGATAATGGCGGGTACGCATTTTTCAAAGGGCTGGTAGATTCTTAAGAAAATATAATTCATGAAGTGGTTTTCTTCTAAAGGAGATGGTATCTCTACTATAGTTTATGTTAGAGACTCTCCTAAGGTACGGTACAATGTATAATTCGGACTCCATGTATTGCCAGACCCTATTTTTGATGATCTCATGTCGATTCGACCTAGATGGAACATTGTGCTTCGTATCGCTAGGGTCGTGTTTTGTATCGACGAAGATGACAGACTTTCCTGCAGCGGTTATGGCTACGTGAATTAACCTGATCACCGCAGAGCTGTATGGAAACATTTATGAAATCATTTATATACCCATTATAAATTAACTCTGGCTTATATTCTCCTTCCTATGGATGAGTGAACGACAACTCAGGGAGGCAGCCATGTTAGATTTCGGTCATCATATGTTTTGATCACTGCCAAGAGAACAGATTATTTATCCTATTATCGGACAGTGACAGGGAGATCTCAATCTTGCTAGAAACCCCCTCTTTCGTGGTTTCATAATATATGCTACAAACTATGGACGTCAAGTAACTTTAGTTATTTACCGATCTGCCTTCACTGACGCGTTTAGTCAGATAGGGGGATGCGGCCATAATATATCATGACATTGAACTTTTGATGTACTGCCCATTATTTCTGAATGTGTCATGACTTCAGATCTGCTATGTATACCTACAAATTGATATGTCAACATACCATGATGTACTCGTATGTCCCAGTGTGTACGTCTGAATAAATTGAGTAAACAAAGATTCCAGCAGTCTGCATTGGTGCCTTGTAGACACATGTGTATGAGTGGTTATATTGGTCAGCACACGAACAGTACACCATTCGCGGTAATCACACTCTACACTTCTACTTCATACATACACCATCCTGCGTCGGTTGGAGTGACCAAGTTTAGGGCCTGCTTCCCCTGGAGCCTTTGCCTTCCCTAACTCAGGACTAGGGTGAGTTACCCATTTACAGCTGGGTAGACTGGAGCATGCCTGATCTCAACAACACACCACTCTTCCTTACAGAGCATACCGACTGACACTTTACAGAGTGGAAAGAAGAAAAGAAACTTTACACCAATTCACACTGTGCTGTCCAAATTATAGTATCAGGTTGACCTTTGCGAGTTTAATCGGTCAAAGGAGCACATATAGAGTTAAAATGTTTGATATATTTTTGTTAAAAACCACACAGAGACACGAAAGATCGCACATCTTTTTTTCTTTGTGGTCTAGGTGCTCTTTTTAGTTTTTCCAGATTCTTGGGATCAGGGGTCATGCTACCCTGATGCACTGTATGTCCCAAGAATTCCAACTCTTTACAACAAATACAGCATTTAATTGGCCTAGCGGTTAAGTTAGCCTCTCTGAGTCTATCAAACAGCATATTCAAAAAGGTAACGTGTTCCTCAAATGTTTCCGTAGCAATGAGGATATCATCCATAAAATTCGAAATACATGGATTTTTCAGGGGATCCAGCAATTTTCGCATCATCCTAGAAAACACACTCGGGGCATTTTTGAAACCAAATGGTAACATGTTGAACTCATAATGACCTTCCGAGGTGCTAAATGCCAAATAAGGTCGAACCTCAGGCTTTACTGGAATCTGGTAATAGCCTTTGCTAAGATCCACCTTAGAAAAATATTTTACCTTGTTCAGCCTGGCAAAAAGTTGAGTAGTATCAGGTAATGGATCCACCTGACCTTCTGTGACAGCATTCAGTTTCCTGTAATCTATGCACAGTCTATGTTCTCCTGATGGTTTCCGCAACAGAACCACACAGGAACTGTAAGGAGACTCACTGTGAGAAATAATCCCTTCTTTTAACAGATAATCAATCTCCTCTTTCAAAGCTTTTTCCTTAGCGAACGGAATAGAATAAGGCCTCATACAGATGGGTGCTGGGTCTAGTAGTTTCATATCATATGAAAGCAATTTTGTGTGCCCCGGTTTATCAGTTAGCACATCTGTATGTTTCTCAAGGACCTGTTGAACCTTCTCCTTCTGTCCTTTTGTCAGGTGATTACTGATTTTCACCTGTGCAAACGTTTCACTGGTTTTCAGTGGATATTCAACCGAGGAGAGAGGTTCATTTTTCATCTTGGTTGCTATAGACAAGGCCATTAAATGTGATCCCTCCTGGATTTGTCTGTCCAGATATTTCTTCAAAAGGTTCACATGATAGACTTTCTCTTTTCCCTTTTTGTCTATCTTATAATTGGTTCTGGATACCTTTTCCAGAACTGTATATGGCCCTTGCCATCCGATCTGAAGTTTATTGTTGCTGCCTGGTAATAGAAGAAGTACCTTCTCCCCTACAGCAAGTTCTCGATCCTTCGCTTTTTTATTATAATAAGCAGCATGCTTTTTCCTGGCTTTCTCAAATTGTCATTCGCCAGTTTCCAACTGGTTTTTAAACGAGTGGTCAGTTCGTTCACATATTGGTATGATGAGGTAACAGTCTCCTCTGCCTTCTCATCTGTCCAGGTCCTTAGCAAAGTTTCCAACGGACCTTTTATAGGCCTCCCAAATAGGAGTGTTGCGGGTGCCATTCCAGTTGAATTATGTGGTACTTCCCGGTAGGCAAACAATGCGGCGGGCAAGTAGTGGTCCCACGTCTCAGGTTTCTCAAGTGCCAGCTTTCTCAGGATAGAAATGAGAGTCCCATTGAACCTCTCTACCTGGCCGTTCCCTTGGGGGTGATACGGACTACAATGAAAGTGCTTGGCTTGAAACAACTTGAACACTTCTTCAGTTAGCTTCCCCTTGAACTGAGAGCCATTATCAGTCAAGATTTGATGCGGGAATCCTAACCTTGTGAATATAGTAAGTAATGCCTCTGCCACATGTTTTGAATCGATTGATGACAGGGCTACCGCCTCTCCCCACATAGAACAAGTGTCTACCAGAGTAAGGATGTAACTGTTCCTCCTCTTGGTCCGAGTGAGAGGTCCCACAATATCCACTGCAACTCTCTCAAAAGGGGTTCCGACTATGGGCATTTCCCCAAGAGTTGCTGGAGCAGTCCAATGCTTTGGAGCTACTCTTTGGCATTCGGGACAGGATTTCACATATCTCTTAATGTCTTCCGTTATCCCTGGCCAGAAATAATGACAAGCTATACGCTGTCCTGTTGCGCTAATCCCCATGTGACCACTGAAGGGGATAGTATGACCTAACTCCATTACTTTCTCCCTATATGAACTAGGAAGGACCAGCTGTGCGTGACCAGCTGAACCAGTGCTGGCCTTCCTGTATAGCAATTTATTCTTCATATAGAATTCTCCTTTATTAGGAGGAGTATGGCTCTTTGGGAGTTTCTTGTAACACGGCTTCAGTGACTTATCTTCAGCCTGTGCCTTTCTCATCTCCTCTGGATGAGTATTTATGGGTTCATCTTCTTCCTTTCCGGATTGAGATCGTGTCTGGACTGTTGCCATGATCACAGGTCTCTTGGGATTTCCCAAGAAGACATATCTACACCCCAATATCAGAGGTTAGATTGGATCATTTAACACTGCTGCCTTGACTACTCCTTCCACATATCGCGTCTTTACATTTATCCTGGCGATGGGAAGTGACATGGTCGCTACGTCCTTGGTTGCCGCTTGGATCTCCACTGTTTCTGTGGTGTATTGATCTGCATGCACCAGGTGAGAACTCACAACTGAATCATAATCCAATCCCGTATCATACAAACACCTTATGGTGACTCCATTGCATGTTACATCTTCACACACTGGGGGGTGGTAAGGTTCCTGCTGTTAAATAGAGGTGACCTTTACTCCCTTCCTCCCAGTTTTCATGGCAGCGAAACTTTGAGTTTTCCTTTTACAATGTTCAGTGTTATGGTTGTCCATCCGACAATTTTTACAATACCTCTTTCCTTGGTTAAAATGTTTTCTTTCATCATTTCTTCTATCATTGAATTGTGAGGGTCTATTCTTAAATTCATTTCGAGGCCTATCGAAGTTCTGCTTATTTCTATTATCGAATTTGTTATGGTTTTGAGGGGCCTTACTTTGATCTATTTGTTTCTTCTTTGTGCCAGCTACCTCTGCCTGGGCTGCCTGATACCTCTCAGCGACATTTATTATCTCACCCAGCCTCTCTGCACCCTGTTCCATGAGAAACTTTCTCATGTCTGGAGCCATGGACTCTCTCATCTGTTCAATGAGTATCATCTCTTTGAGATCTTGGGTTTTCCCCAGAGTAGCCCATTTCTCCATATACGTTTCCAACTGGGCGGAGAACTGGTGATCGGTCTCACCCGACAGTAGCCTGGCATTCCTAAATTTCTTTCTATAAAACTCCGTTCTTTTCATATCTTAACAGAAGAGCTTGCTTCAACATGTCATAGTTGTCTTGGTCATCCCTGCTCATTTTGGAAAACACTTCATAAGCTGTTCCCCGAAGTCCCTGAGACAACTTTACCCCCCATCTTTCTCTTTCTAACCCATAAGTAGTAGCTAAAAGTTCAAAAATGCTTAAATATCCTTCTATGTCATCGTCTTTCTCAACAAAATGGTCTACATGAAAACCCATAGCTGAGGTTGAGGCTCCATGACTAGTAGTGGCATCTGAGGCAAAGGGGCAGGCACCATTTTCAGGAGCATGGCCTTGCAATTCTAACTCCCTTAGTCGTAGCTCATGCTCCCTCTGTAATCTTTTTTCTTCTTTTTCTGCTTCCCTTTCGGCAGTCAATCTTTTTTCTTCTTTTTCTGCTTCCCTTTCGGCAGTCAATCTCTTTTCTTCTGCCTCTATCTGTAACTTCTTAGTCTCAGCCTCCAATGCCCTAGCCTCCTTGTCAGCCTCAATCTGCAGCCTCTTAATTTCTTTTTCAGCTTCCAACTTTCTTTCTGCTTCTTTCACTAATCTTTTATCTTCTCTGGCAATAAATTTATCCACCTCTGAAGTTACGTATTGAACCAACTCTGGTCCATCCATGCCATTCTCTTTAGCAGTCTGCACAGCCGCAGAGCGAAACTTGGCCAGATCTGCCATTCTAATAAGTACAAAATGTTCTAACAAAATCTCTAACTAATTATAAATTTACTTCATTAAAACTGGGCTCTGACACTTTCTTCACTACCTAAATCTTGGGTAATACTATATGGGGATTCCCTGGGAAAATAGACTGTTGTTAAAGCTAAACCCCAGATACCAATGAATGTAGTACTAAGAGAAATTCAGATCCCGGACGAGCCCCCAATTTATGTAGCAAAGTTGATTTTGCTGGGGAGGTTATGATGGTATCCTAAAAGAATGAAAAAGTGTCTGCTATAACTGTGTGAGGTCAAGCACATGTAGGTCTCTGACTCTATAGATGATGATGATGAATTATGTACAGAGAACCTAACGCTACCTCCCTAGGTCTCACACGGTCAATCTTCTGGCTCTAGTGTATGGTGTATGGTGTACCTAGTGTCTAGGGGAGAAATGAATGATGGTACACAACAATCAAACACTTTAAGTTTCTATAAAAGAAGTTAATAACTAGCAGTAAAGTTTTTCTTTGAACGAATATTTACAATTTATTTTGCCTGTCCATTCATAGCTTGTGGACAGGTCTTTGAAAATAAGGACAAGATAGTTTACAGAAAAGGAACAATTAAAACTGTTGGGACAATCTGCCCAATAACTAAAAGTTATTATGTATTATAAATGTTCTTCCTGTATGGAATCTTAAATTAGTTCACTTTAGTTATCTAATGTATAAATGTCCTTCCTGGATGAAATATTACAGAGTTCACTTTAGTTATCTACCGGGAGAGTCACTGTATATGAGGGCTGTAGTTCATCTTACGCCCATAAAATTCCTGTGTGATATTTTGAAACACAAAAAAATGTCAGAGATGCCCCAGATGTTTTACTCTTCACCTGAGAGTCCTTGTTGTAAGATAATACGATGGGTAGTTGCAGAAATTTCAAGTTCAACAATCGCCAAAGCTCCTACTGGATATTTAACAGCATATAAGTCTGGTTGGAGACTGGTTGGCGTTTATAAGCACTCAGCAGGTTTCCTGTCACCAGCCGGCAACAGGAACATAGACCCTCTGCAACAAAAGGACACCCTTGCCTTTTATCTCTGATCATTTATTCTAACACTTAATTCCCTACGTGGGTATGGGGTCAGCCTCGCGTGCCTTACAAATGCACTCGCCCCGAATTGTACAGGACTCCCACCTGGTTGTGACCACACCTCAAGTCCTTATAGTAGATACGCCACTGTACGTTCACATACTTTTCCTCCATACAATAATGTGGAGTAACCACATTTCCTGTGATATGATCTTCTCTTCTTTTCTTTACACTTATATTTGCTTCAGGCATGTTAAACAGTGTTCATTAAACACAGAGGCTTGCTAAACTATTTTAATACAATAATATGTCAACATAATTATAACAACATACATCAGTCAGATACCGTTAAATGTGTGGACTCAACAATGTCTGCTTCCGACATGTCCTTCACTTTTTCCCCAATAGCAGTATCTAACTTTGTAGTTGGACCAAACATATTAAATTTCATAAAATATCCTTACCACAATCAAGAAATATATAAACAAATGACGCTGATTTTGTGAAGAAATGGCCTCAGCTTCCTCTGAACTGCACAGACTGTGAATTTATTCTTTATTTAAGTTTAAAATTAACACAGCTGTTTTTCAGCGTATCTGTATACAAATTTTAGTTCAACTGGCAATGAATAATCAAAGCCTTTATGATAAGGTCTGTTTTTCGGCCACCACGTTGATAAGTGCTATTTTGTAATATTGCTCGTCCAGTCATAATGTTAATAAAGCTGGTATTGGTGTAGATGGTCAACTCAAAACCGGCACAGTGTAGGGCATACAGGTCACCTTGTCCCAAAACGTAATGAGGCCCCGACAAGGATGTAATGTTGACTATGAGTGTTAATGTGAGTGTCAGTACGCGAATGCATGGATTGTTCTGAAGAGTTGACTAGAAGATCAAACACTCACTCACACGTAGTTAGAAGTTAATGATGCAGACTACTGTGGTCGTTTCATACTGTTTAATTGGACGCACACACTTGGACAGTATGGGTATAGTTACAGGAAAACAGGTCGACATATATCATCATACTGTTGATCAATGGTCTACAATCTTAAGTTGGCATTCATGTTGAAGAACATTACAATGGAACGTCCGTAGACAAGCACTTAGATTTCCACTGTTTATAAATATAATCGTCAGGCCTTACTGGCCGATCATGTCAGTTAATAAATAATGTTCAAGCATGACTCCTAGACAGAACCTCTTTTCTAGCGAAGATTCCTTTAGGTAAAGTTCAGCAAATATTTCTGAAGACAATGTTAACCCACCAGTATTGGGTTTTCTTTATAACTGTGATCTCTTAATCATCACCTGATAATAAGGGGGCATCCCTGTTCTCTGATCGATGATCGACAAAAAATAGGATCCCAAAATGGCTTCTGGTTCCAGTGAGCATTACTCACTATACAAATGCATAGTAAAGCTACAATAAAGGCTTTGTTCATGAACACAAATGTTTCTACAAGAATCAGCATATTCTTTCATCATAACTGCTGCATACAATCATATTCAGTACTGCTAGGTAACATGTCATCCCGACATATTGATATAGATAATCATCATGTAGACGTCTGCCCATCTAAGCCTAGCAAGCAAAAGTTCAGCAAAAAAGTTCTTTTACCTGGGCATGGGAAATACACTAGCAGAACACATACGCCCTCTCCTGGCGTTACAGAATAAACACTGGGGAACTCATAGACTTAATAATTATATCAGAAACTATCTTCTTCCCCATAATAGATCACAGCGATCAACAAACTTCGGACTGGTCTCCGACATGGCATTCACCAGGCATTCCATCATCACGGAAGACCCTTTTTCCTGTTCGCATGCGCAGAAACTGCCTGACCCCATAGTTCAGTACAAGGAAAAATAGTCCCACATAGACATACAAAGATATCACGATATAAGACCGAATCGTCTGAAATAGACACGGAGTAAACATAGACTCGGACCATAAACATTCCTGCATAAACCTAAGCAAGAACAATCTGTTTCTTGCCCAACAAGGAACAGACCAACAAAATCTAGATTCATACGCCAAATTCGATATCCAGGGGAGATAACCCATATAATAAAAGTATCAATCAATCATGGGTGATATATCTTTGACCAGGAAAGCATTTTGATTCTAAAAACAAATACTTTCCCTCAGACAAATTAATATTATAATAACTACATACATTGCCTCCAGTAATCTGTTGGTAACAGACTACCGCAACCCCCGGGAAAAAAATGAAATTTTTTTTTCCATCTGAGAGCAACATACAATAGGCTCTTCTTCTTCTTCCGTCCTTAGGCACCGACCGTCAAAGCAGTCAGTGGCCATTACTCCTAGTGGCGTCTTAGGGCAACAGCAGATAGGTTTTATCTGCCATTGTTTCCCATCATGCCTAGTGGCGTCTTTAGGGCAACGGCAAATCAATCCATTTGCCGTTGTTTCCGTAATCGAAGTGCCTGGCAAACGGGTGATCAGCCCGTTGTGTAAACAATAGGCTCACAACGCACGAATAATGCGCAGATGACTAATAAGAGCAATTTATAATGTCAAATTAAGGTAAAGTCGAAGCATAGATCGACTTGTGAGAATATATCTCAACATCTCAGAGAAAGCATTTCTCTTAAGCATAAATATTTCCAGGGAGGTGCCACCAACGTATACTACAATGCTGGCAATGACACAATGCATATAACAATTTCATATTTAAGCACTATAAGTACATGATTGACAAAGAAGAAAAATCATCAAAGAACAGTGGTGAATAGATATCAATGAACGTAGTGATAGTAGTGATACAATCACTATATTACAAATTACAATGTGTATCTATCTTGATATAGAAAAAGAACTGTTGTAGAGTTAGATGTGTTAAGAAGTCCAAGACCCAACAGTTAGGTGGAATCATGTGGGCATCTAGACAAAATGTCTGCCATCACATTATCTGATCCACGGATAGCTCGTACCGAGAAATGAAAAGGTTGAAGAGCAATTGCATATCGAGTAGACCTCGAGCTCTTCAAATTCTTACTCTGTATAGCCGTAAGAGCTTTCTGGTCGGTTTCTATTATGAAATGTGCGCCTAGAAGGAATCTTTGTAGTTTGAGAATTGACCAGACCATAGCCAATAGTTCACGGTCTAAAACCGAATAATTCCTTTCTGCAGCATTAAGTTTTCTGGAGATATACATTACAGGATGCAGAGTTCCAGAGTACTCTTGCATTAGTGCCGCTCCAATCCCAGTGGATGAAGCGTCACTACGAAGAACAAATGTCTTATCTGTAGTAGGTAACACTAAAATAGGACGTGTTGAAATTTTTTTTTAAATCTTATCCAAAGAGGATTGGCATTCCTGTGACCAGTGGACCATATTAGGCGACCCTTTCTTTAGTAGTGTAGAAAGAGGTGCCATGATAGAGGATAGATTCGGAATGAATCTTCCATAAAATTGAATAAGACCTAAGAGACTTCGCACTTGCTTTTTAGTCTTAGGAATAGAGATGTTAAGTATCTTAGTGATATTATGGTCCTCTGTCTTTAGGAAACCATGACCAACTCGATGGCCTAGGAAAGAAACTTCGCTAAAACCAATGCAGGCTTTAGAGGGTTTCCCTGTCAGGTTATACTCGCGTAGAGTAGACAGTAATTCAACTAACCCCGAATAGTGATCTTCCCAAGTATCGCTGAAAAGACAGATATCGTCTGGGTACGCAATGACATTTGACCGATAAGATAGGATTCGACGCATCATGCGTACGAATGTAGCTGGTGCGTTCATAAGGCCGAAAGGCATGAAATTCCATTGAAAAAAGGCCTCTAGGTGTAGAAAAAGCCGTAATTGGTTTGGCGCGTTCAGATAAAGGAACTTGCCAATATCCTTTAGACAAATCAAGTTTAGTGAAAAAATGAGATTTAGAAAGCCTAGTAAGTAGCTCTTCTAGTAAAGGCATAGGTTCAGCATCAAACTTCGTAACTTGTTTCAATTTGCGATAGTCAACGCAAAGACGTATGTTATTGTCTTTTTTTCGAACAATAACCATCGGCGAAGAATATGCAGAAGGGGATGGTTCCATTATTTTTAAATCTATCATCTCATCCAACTCCTTCTCAACCTGTGCTTGAAAATGTATAGGGATAGGATAAGGTCTGACCGTAATTGGATTATGGTCAGTTAGAATAATGTCATGTTCAATGACGTGAGTTTGTCCAGGGATGTCAGTAAGGACATCCTGAAATGTTTGTAACATAGCCGAAACTTGTCGCTGTTCTCCTAGAGATAAATCAGGAGAGACAGTAACATTTTTCCATGATTCACTAGAATGAAATGGAATCATCGGAAGAGGAAGATTTACATCTGAAAAACTTGTTTTCTCATCCTGTATTACGGACAGTGATGAGTAATGACCATGTTGGACTGGTGAATCGTCCGTTGCCTGGAAAATAGGCTGTAAATAATCCGGACGTTCATGGAATTCCGTAAGCATATAGATGTGGAAGGTTTTATGCTTTCCATCAATATTGACAATGTAGTCAACATCGGAAATTTTCGAGATTATATCGTACGGACCTTTCCAAGAAATAAGAAGTCTGTTTTCCCTACAAGGTAGCAAAACAAATGCTTTGTCACCAGGACAAAGTTGTCGTAAGGTTCTTTTCTTATTGGCAAATTGTCTTGCCTTCTGTTTAGCAAATTCAGAAGAAGTTGCCAATTTGCATGCTTCGATAATCTTTTGTCTCAGCGCGATGACATATTCGTAAGAAGATTTTGTGTCATCTGTATTATTATCAGCGGTTATGAGATCATGAAGCAAAGACATAGGGCCACGCGGTTGCGCGCTAAAGACAAGTTCAAAGGGAGAAAATTATGTATGTTCATTGGGGACCTCTCTGTAAGCGAAGAGGACCGCGGATAAAACCCTGTCCCAATCTTGAGGATGATCCTCAGTTATCTTCCCTAGTAAGTTTTTGAGTGTTCTATTTAGCCGTTCGACCATCCCATTGGACATAGGATGATAGATACTACTCAAAGATCTCTCTATCTGCAGAGTAGACATTACTTGAGACATGGTATCCGATATTAGTTGGGTGCCATGGTCTGATAATATCTCTCCGGGGAATCCCAGACGAGAAAATATAAGCCAAAGAGCATCTGCAATGTCAGCAGTAGTAATGCTCTTCAGAGGAATAGCCTCTGGCCAACGTGGCACATATCAACACACGTCAAGATAAACTGATGTCCTCTAGCAGATTTGATCTTAAATGGACCAATGATGTCTATCGCCATCTTCTGAAATGGTCGAATAGGAATGTCTGCAGCCTGAATAGGTGCAGCATGGCGTGGACCTTTGGATTTGACCTCTTGACATACTTTACAAGATCGACAATAAATCCGTATGTCCTTGTTTACCAATGGCCAAAAGAAAGCCGCAAGAACTCTTGACTTTGTACGGGAAAAACCCATATGTCCAGCACACTGAGAGTCGTGAGCGTGCTGCAAAATTTTAACTCTCAAATTCTTGGGCACAAGAATCTGAGAATGACTTGACTTAGTGGAGTCTTGCACCATACGTACAAGTACGCCATTATTCATTGTAATCCAAGATTTACGCTTTGTATCTTTATTTGGATCACCTTTTGTTGCAAGAGTGAAGAATTTCTTTAGAGTCGGATCATCTTCTTGCTGTTTTATAAACGAGTCACGAGAAATTACCAAGGGATCATCTTGGTTATGCACTTCATTATCTTCAGTAGATGAAGTTTGAGGCATATTAAGAGCTTGAGCTCTAGTGACTACAGCATTAGCAGTTTGCATATTTTGTTTTTCCCAAACGGAAATTTGTTGTGGAGTGCATTCTTTGACTCCGTGAATACGACCGATGATAAGATCAGCGATCGGATTCGGCAGAAGACATGCGTGTACATCTCCTGTAAAGAAAGGAGTAGCAATCCTAATGAAAGCAGTAGAGTATTTCTCTAAGGTGCCGCCAAATGTTACACATTTGACTACTTTTCCTGTGGCACGAGAAGGATCTACAAGTGACTGCGTAACACCAATTTTTTTTGCATCCAGTATCAAAAAGAACTGAGACTAGATTGTCATTTACTAAACCTTTGTGTAAGACAAGAGAACCTCTTCCATCATGCGCGACTGACGCAGGAAGAGCGGGAAGAGGATGGCCACAACTTAAAGTGGACACCGTAGTTGGTTCAAATAATGTTTTGCATTGGGGGCACTGAGATGCTCTCCCAAAATCAAAAGCGGAACATGCCATATTATTAGCGTCATTATTATCTTTAGTCTGCTTATAGGCTTCATGGGACTCTTGCTGTGCAGAGTTTGCCTGATAATGTGATTTATGTTTTTTGTATTGTGATCTACCTCGATTATTATTGCCTCTGTAATCATTATTATGTCCTCTATTGTAACCCCTATTTGGGTTTGAGTCATAGTTCTCATGGTTACCATTATCATATTCATTATAATGAGTATCTCTATAACTATGGTCTTGTTGTCTCCATGATGGATGACTTGGATAGTTCCTATAATGACTTCCTCTGCGGAAATTCCTATAATTTTGACCACCCCTGAATCGAGTGCTGTCGCCTCGTCTCCAGTACTTCGCAGAAGAACCCTGAAATGATTGGTTACCTTGGTTTTGATAACTATTATGATTACCCTTTTTATCAAACCTGTTTTGTGGTCCCTGAAATTTGTGTGAATAATTAGGGTTGTATGGTGTTGCCGAAGCAACTGGCATGCCTTCCTTAACCTTAACATTGCTAAAAGCTACGTCCGGATGTGCAGTGACGTATTGGGTACAATATTCTTCCATTTCTTTTAGTGTCTTGGGTTTACGCTCATGTAGGAATTCAAGGAATGGTTTATTTACACTTGACATAATCTTGTCTCTGAGCAACAAGTCCATAAGGGCTTCATATGCCTTTCCTGTTTTGGACAACTCAATCCAACGATTAAATGTAAGACGTGTCCTTGCAATGAATTCTGAGAATTCTACCCCTGATTCAGGTACCATTTTCTTAAACAAAAGACGGTAACCTTCCTCTGTTAATTGATATTTTTTCAATAAGGCTGCTCTGATAACATCATAATTATCCTGGTCAGCCTCTTCTACCAAGTTTAAACTAGTCAGAGTGTCACCTTTCAGTATCTCTGATAACTGATTAGCATATTGTGATCTATCCACATTATGATTTCGACAAGAACGTTCAAATCTATCTAGCCAAACTGTTATGTCGTCACTGGATGGATTAAATGCTGGTAGCTTGATCTTGTAAATAAAAGGTTTAACATTACCACCAGATAACTGATTAACATTACCCATGTTTGTCAACTTCAATTTTTCTAACTCAAATGCTAACAGTTTTTCCTCATGTTCCCTTTTTGCCTTTCTCTCCTCGGCTTCAGCTTCTCTGTCTAATCTCTTTTGTTCAGCTTCTCTGTCTAATCTCTTTTGTTCAGCCTCAGCTTCTCTATTTTGTTTTTCCATTTCCATTTGGAATCTCTTTTCATCCAATTGCATCTGCAATTTCTTTTGTTCAAATTCTAATTCCATTCTTTTATCCTCAGCTTTTTGTTTTTTCTCTTCAGCCTTTTGTGCTTTTTCATATTGACTGGTAGCATACTCCTCTAACTTATCACCAGTCTTGCCCAGGGATTTCCCTAACTCAATGAAGTAATCTAAAGTCGACATAATGTATACTAATATGTGACTAGATACCTGAAATAGCAATAATGAAATCTATCTCCAAATAAATGGAAACAAGCTCTTAATAGATTGAATAACCAGCTCCCTTTATCCAAATCTCTGTGGGAAACAAGCCTTTAAATAAGGTCTTGTATAATCAACTGTGTACCTCTAATAATAGCAATTAATCATCAGTTGATTCTTTCTCATAAGTTCACTACACAGCTAGTAGTGTATGATCAAATATATTTCATATAGTGTATGTCGATCAAGAACACAACAAAACAATTATAAAAGACAACATGAAAACATACAGTAGGGCATACAGGTCACCTTGTCCCAAAACGTAATGAGGCCCCGACAAGGATGTAATGTTGACTATGAGTGTTAATGTGAGTGTCAGTACGCGAATGCATGGATTGTTCTGAAGAGTTGACTAGAAGATCAAACACTCACTCACACGTAGTTAGAAGTTAATGATGCAGACTACTGTGGTCGTTTCATACTGTTTAATTGGACGCACACACTTGGACAGTACGGGTATAGTTACAGGAAAACAGGTCGACATATATCATCATACTGTTGATCAATGGTCTACAATCTTAAGTTGGCATTCATGTTAAAGAACATTACAATGGAACGTCCGTAGACAAGCACTTAGATTTCCACTGTTTATAAATATAATCACCAGGCCTTACTGACCGATCATGTCAGTTAATAAATAATGTTCAAGCATGACTCCTAGACAGAACCTCTTTTCTAGCGAAGATTCCTTTAGGTAAAGTTCAGCAAATATTTCTGAAGACAATGTTAACCCACCAGTATTGGGTTTTCTTTATAACTGTGATCTCTTAATCATCACCTGATAATAAGGGGGCATCCCTGTTCTCTGATCGATGATCGACAAAAAATAGGATCCCAAAATGGCTTCTGGTTCCAGTGAGCATTACTCACTATGCAAATGCATAGTAAAGCTACAATAAAGGCTTTGTTCATGAACACAAATGTTTCTACAAAAATCAGCATATTCTTTCATCATAACTGCTGCATACAATCATATTCAGTACTGCTAGGTAACATGTCATCCCGACATATTGATATAGATAATCATCATGTAGACGTCTGCCCATCTAAGCCTAGCAAGCAAAAGTTCAGCAAAAAAGTTCTTTTACCTGGGCATGGGAAATACACTAGCAGAACACATACGCCCTCTCCTGGCGTTACAGAACAAACACTGGGGAACTCATAGACTTAATAATTATATCAGAAACTATCTTCTTCCCCATAATAGATCACAGCGATCAACAAACTTCGGACTGGTCTCCGACATGGCATTCACCAGGCATTCCATCATCACGGAAGACCCTTTTTCCTGTTCGCATGCGCAGAAACTGCCTGACCCCATAGTTCAGTACAAGGAAAAATAGTCCCACATAGACATACAAAGATATCACGATATAAGACCGAATCGTCTGAAATAGACACGGAGTAAACATAGACTCGGACCATAAACATTCCTGCATAAACCTAAGCAAGAACAATCTGTTTCTTGCCCAACAAGGAACAGACCAACAAAATCTAGATTCATACGCCAAATTCGATATCCAGGGGAGATAACCCATATAATAAAAGTATCAATCAATCATGGGTGATATATCTTTGACCAGGAAAGCATTTTGATTCTAAAAACAAATACTTTCCCTCAGACAAATAAATATTATAATAACTACATACATTGCCACCAGTAATCTGTTGGTAACACTTTACTAATATCTACCAGCACTAGCCAATCGTAACGTTCTACTACTTGAATTCAAAAGCAGTTTGAATGAAAAACCAAAATAATTTTGAATAACTGATGGTCGATTGGCTAGTCTGCTCTAGTCATGCCAAATACAAAAGATATCACGTTTAGGATTACATTTCTCCTACCGTTTCCCGTTCCCATTCATACTCTGTTCACCTCAAGCGAATTTGAATGTACCTCCCGGCCTCTTTTTCCAGCTCGCGTCCCCATAACGTTACTAAAAAAACATGAGCAGGAACGCCAGTGTGTCTGGTCGTGTGTTCCTAGATATTAGTATTTCTTCAATAACTTCTCCAATACTGGGACTATCATATATTTTAAAGTACATTCTTACTCAGCTAAATTTACGTCATACTACCATATAATTCTTATGGGGAACTTCCTAATGGTTTAAAATGTATTTCATCGTCCATCGTCAAATAAAATTTTACACAAGTCCGCCATCTTTCCCCTCCTTCATCTTGCGAGCATGTATTTTTTTCCAATAACTACTTGTTTTAGTTACATCAGAAATGCTACCACGAGGATGAAATAAAACTGTCTGCGTGGTTATGCCTTGGCTGGCTTTTTCGCAGTGTGAAAATATGCGTTGCAGACTGTGTCATCGAAGCGGGGTAGACGGGGCGGGTTTAAGAATTTGCGTTACTAGTTAGCATTGTATCGTGTAATATTACCAAAAAATTTAAGGATTACTACTGATTTTGCTACAAAGTTGACAAAAAGTGTAACTTCAGATAGCTATATTGCGGCACTCTTCCGCCAATAGTTAATTGTAAGGCTAGACTACAAAGTGTAATCAGCAGATTGGGCAAAGGTTAACTATTAGTAGTGTTTCTCGAAAACGAAACTAAAGCGTGTCAGACTTTTTCCGTGAAATCGTTCTCTAGGCTTAGCACTGAGCAAAAAGCAGCGGTGCTGGCTTCGAAGATGACAACCGTCAGACACATGCGGGCTAATGTATTTATTATCGTTTTATGCCTAAATCGTACTGAATTGAGAGTTTATTCTCTCATATTTTGCTACAAGTGTGTGATTCAAAGACTACCTCTGCAATTCGCCGGATAGTAGCATTATGACTACCTGTCTAGGTGATTTAAGTATCTAGGACATCAAAGCCTGATGTATGATGAGAATTGGCTGAAGTTAAAGGACCTGTATTAGATAAGTACTCATTACTTTGAAGAAAAAAAATCCAGGAGTAATCTTACTTAGTCGTTCCCCTTCTACCGTGAGGTGTAGAGGTTTGGAAGAGAGAGCGCCAGACTATCCTATCGGCTGTCTTCCTCCTGGCCTGGTTCCATTCTAGTCCTCGATCCTTCAAAGATTGTCTAATGTTGTCCTCCCAGCGGACTCTGGGTCGTCCTCGGGGTCTGGATCCTTGGCTCTTTGTTTCCCATGCTTGTCGTGGTATCCGATCTTCTCCCATTCTGCAGACATGGCCAAACCATCTTAATTGGGACTGTTCTACTTGGGTCTGCAGGGGGTAGGATTTAAGGCCTTGACGTATCGTCTGGTTGCGTACCATGTCTCTTCTTGTTACTTCAACCACCTTCCTCAGATACCTCATTTCTGAGGTTTGGATCTGGCTTTTATGGGTTGTAGTCATTGCCCATGACTCGCATCCGTATGGAGTAATCAATTGCCAGAAACATTGACATTTTATAATTTCCCACTTGTGATTTGTGTAAATATACATCTGTAATCTGTACCAAACTTCTATTTTAATTAGTAAATGTACATATATATTTAACAAATTGCAGTTGATTAATTTTGTTTAAATTCCAGTTTCTTGTTAAAACTGTGTTATATGTTGAAATTAAGAGAAAGTTTTCTGTAATTGGTAGGGATAATTAACGAGTGGCATTCACACCAACTGTTTCTAGAGACACCATAGGAGCGTAGGATAGGTTTAGCGAGAAGATGACTTACTTCACAGCTGTCTTCTACTGCTACCATCTAGCACTGTGCAGTTAACTACCTATCCTGTGCCATACCTACCAGAAGTTCACCAGTTCTTTTCTCCATTTCCAGGAACTATATTTAATTTTCTATCTCTCCACAATTTTCAATCATTGATGTTACAAAATGTATACCAAACCCTTGGAGAAGCAGATTCCGTAATTACAAAATATGCTTACAAGACTTTAATTTTATTTACAACAACATATTTATGTGATTCCGGGATTCTCCATCCTGTTCTTAATTAAATCAAAGGCTAGAAAAAAGGGCAACCAGACTTGACATGCGGTTATCTCTTTCCAAAACTGTACCCATAATAAAACTGTTCGTTGACAAGAAACAGACCAAGGGTCTCACCAATTTATTATTACACGTTATGTGAAACATTTATCATCGTTATTATACTAAAAATGTTGTTAAGTACAAAATAAAGTGTTTTTAAAAAATGAAAATTAATTCATCTGTCTATTTATGTTCTTATGTCCATATGTCAGAGGGGTTAGAGCGATGGTGTTTCGTGGTAAAGGTGCTGGTTTCGATTCACGGTATCTTTACGTTGCAATCTACTCCGCTGTAAATGGGTGCCTGGCTTTGCTCTTCAGTTAGGGATGGAAAAGGCAGCGGACAAGGGAACTGATCACCCCCACTATCGTTGTTGGACATAATATGGTAAAGTCTCCAACATTTCACTCCCTTACTGCAGTATCTGCTACGGAACTATCTTACCGTAATAGCCATATGCATGATCAACTTTAAAATGTATTCAAATTGAATAGGAGATTCAGGAAGGTTTAGTAAAAGCAAACAGAGAACGGTGACCGAAAAAAAAAGGTTGGAAACTCCTAGTCCAGGGGACGGGAACCTGTCCGTGACCAAGAAGCAAATATTTAATTTCGTCTCCATATTAAATAATTGAAGAGCCGCATGAAAAAAATCACATGGTATCCCTCATTCACTAAGAGTTAAGTAGTAGAGAGCCGAGAGCCGCGCGAGATGGCTCAAAGAGCCGAATGCGGCTCGCGAGCCGCGGGTTCCCGACCCCTGCCCTAAGTCAATAAGGAATTAAACGGAAAATGAGAAGAATGAAAGAATGGCCTGTTTTATTATCTCCTGGGAAGAGTTAATGAATGACTTGTTATATTATCTCATGACGAGAATGAATGAATGGCTTGTTTTATTATCTCCCGATAAGAATGAATGAATGATTTGTTTTATTATTTCATGACGAGAATGAATGAATGGCCTGTTTTATTATCTCCTGGGAAGAATTAATGAATGACTTGTTATATTATCTCATGGTAAGAGTTAATGAATGAATGAATGGCCTGTTTTATTATCTCCTGGGAAGAATTAATGAATGACTTGTTATATTATCTCATGGTAAGAGTTAATGAATGAATGGCCTGTTTTATTATCTCCTGGGAAGAATTAATGAATGACTTGTTATATTATCTCTGGAGAAGAATGAATGAATGGCCTGTTTTATTATCTCCTGGGAAGAATTAATAAATGACTTGTTATATTATCTCTGGAGAAGAATGAATGAATGGCCTGTTTTATTATCTCCTGGGAAGAGTTAATGAATGACTTGTTATATTATCTCATGACGAGAATGAATGAATGAATGGCTTGTTTTATTATCTCATGATGAAAATGAATGAACGACTTGTTTTATTATCTCGTGACGAGAATGAATGAATGGCCTGTTTTATTATCTCATGACGAGAATGAATGAATAACTTGTTTTATTTTTCTCATGACGAGAATGAATGAATGGCCTGTTTTATTATCTCCCGATAAGAATAAATGAATGGCTTGTTTTATTATCTCCCGATAAGAATAAATGAATGATTTGTTATATTATCTCATGGTAAGAATTAATGAATGACTTGTTATATTATCGCTTGAGAAGAATGAATGAATGGCCTGTTTTATTATCTCATGGTAAGAATTAATGAATGACTTGTTATAGTATCTCTTGAGAAGAATTAATTAATGGCTTGTTATATTATCTCGTTATGTTACGTCCCTGATGAAGAACGTGTTGTCTTAATGTAGGCTGCGTTGTTTTTGTACCTAAGTAATATCGTTGTAACCCCGTGTAGTTCCAGGTAGGCCCGGATTAAGCCAAGAAGGGCCTCTATGCTTTTTTGGTGTGTTCCCCCCCCCCCCCAACTCACTTAAAAGGCAATAAGTTTAATGATTTTTTTTTGTCAAACATCTTAGCATGATGATGATGGTATATAACAGTTTTATTAATAGACTGGTATTTTAGTTTATTACCATTGTTTACTTGTTTTACTAGCAGTAATTTTTATTAACGTTTATTAGTATTATTTTTATTATTATTAAAGTAAACACAAGAAACACAGTTTATTGAAAAATCCATGCAAATTTTTTTTTTTTAAACTTACGCAGGGCCGCAAAAGCTCTGGGACCATAGACTTCAGCCTACTTAGCTTAATGGATAACCTGGCCCTGGTTCCAGGGGAAAGGGGGGGGGGGGAATAGGAAGAGACAAAGAATAGGACTATTGTACCCTCATACAAGTAGTACAAGGCGCCTGGTATGAGGTTCTACCTGGAGGCTGCCAACCTCATCATGTAACAAATTGCCAAAGAAAACCACCACAGCAAGAGCACGTAAATACTTGGAGCAGACGTGTTGCACGAGGACCAGCGACATTGGTGGCTCCATACTCCGTAATGAGTGCAAGGGAAAAGGAAGGAACGGTTATCTGATGGAAATGCATAAATGGTTTTAAAGTGTAAGAAGGATTGAGTCCTGCAATATCTTCACTGACTGTGTGTGTGTGTGTGTGTTTTTGTTGTTGTTGTTGTTGAGGGAGAAACTGTATGGTGGTGAGATATACCTGAGACGGACTGCCAAGCTTTATAAGAGAGATATATGTGGTTATTTGAGAGCGAACAACGAAGAAGAAGAAGACGGACTGTGTCTGCCAAACACGGACGGCTTTAGGAAATGTGGAGCCCAATTGGAACAATTTTCGAAGGGCCTTGTCAGGGATAAATATTTTTAAGAATGCGTTTAAAATATTTCATTTATTTCATGTATTATTTACTTTCCATGCCATAATACCAATAGTATATTTTACATACAATGTGTTATTTATTACAAAAATCAAGTTGGTTAAAGAGGAACTTTACGGTAGACCTCACCTGCATGTTTTTAAAACGAATAATGATTGTTTTTTTTTTCGGTAAAATCTTTGAATATATTCTGTAACTCAAGCTCTTAACTACTTCACGTTTAATTTACATGATTGCCAAACTGTTTAGTCTATCTTCGTCCATTATTTTTCACAGGTATGTTTTAAATATAGTTAGCTTGGAGAAGCTGCCATCTCGGAGCTGAAGTTACTGGAATACTCTGCCATCTTGGAGCTGAAGTTACTGGAATAGTCTGCCATCTTGGAGCTGAAGTTACTGGAATAGTCTGCCATCTCGGAGCTGAAGTTACTGGAATAGTCTGCCATCTCGGAGCTGAAGTTACTGGAATAGTCTGCCATCTCGGAGCTGAAGTTACTGGAATAGTCTGCCATCTTGGAGCTGAAGTTACTGGAATAGTCAAGGAGATTCGGATTCATAATCATCGTTATTGTCATTTCCGCTTCTTATGGAGCATGGAACCACCATTGTCCTGGTCCTTCTTGCAGGAAGCTGGCACCATGCATTCACATACAGCGGTGGTTTTTGTAACAATTAGTTTTATATGATGAGTTTACCAGTCTCATTCAGAACGACAGATTGCTACTGAAATTTTTTTTTTTTTTTTTTTTTCCTTAACCAGCGGCACTTGGGCTTTCAGCCCTTCGGCCCAATGACATGTCATTGCGAGACTGGGGAACCTGAGGACTTTCCTTCCAACCCGGTCAGGAGCTTCGCTCCTTCCCATCCACAGAGGGTTTATCACAGGAGCCGTTCAGATTATTCAGTCAAATTTCCGGCCGTAAACATTTCTTCAAACGCTGACGCCCGGGTTTGAACCATGAACACGTGGTCGCCAGTACAACGCCGAAGCCATTACACCAGCGCGGCTCCCCTACTGAAAAATATGGGAATGCTGTTGAGTGGTTGTTATAGTCAAGAAATTGAAAAGCTTTTACGGAGTTTCTATAGCACGTTTCACTAGTTTTGCCCTCAAACAAATGTGATTATCTGATTAACCGTCGAACGTATTAATGCCATTTTTTGCATACGATGTTATATTGGGTTAGACCCAACAAATATATACTTTATATCTGTGCATCTTGTCTAGTTCCCATAAACGAATGAAATCCTTTGATCTTTGTCGGCATACTAATTATTGTGTATCGAGAAAAGAAATTTTACCACTTCATGCACAGATTCTGTGAATTGATTAGGCATAGGCGTGTCTACTATTACAATAATGTGGCCATCACGTTTGCATATGAATACCTGTTGAAGATGATTTCTTAAATGATCTGCATGCGAGATACTCATGACATTGTTTGTCTTTCTTACTTACTTAGTCGTCCCCCTTCTACCGTGAGGTGTAGAGGTTTGTCATTGACATTTAATGCGCTACCAAACTGGACCTTCCTTGATCTAATTATTTCAATGGCTATCACCTCTTTGCGGTTCATAAATATTATAATGGAACGTTGCTCCTCTAATGTGCTTGTAAATAACGGTAAGGTCATCTTTAAAGAAATTAAACTTCATCCGAATCATAATCAGATGTCTCTGAGAAATTGATAATCAATCTCGGCTGAATGAAGGACAAACCATCATTCTTCCAATATTCCTCTTCCTCTTGCAACACATGGTTCTCACATTTCTTCCAATAATCCCTGGCTATATTGGAGATGGCGGCTTTTATAAGTATTTCAACATCTTTTAATTTGAACGTTCTATTTTCTGTTGCTACCTGTTCCTTAATTTTAGCCCATACTAATTCTATTGGGTTTAAGTGAGAATGGTAAGGAGGCAATCTTAAACATCTGTGACCATGTTCATGGATTGCCTTGTCTATGTGAAATATCTTTGTATGCTGTGTCTTTTTTTACAATTCCAAGTAATTCAGGCTTCAGGGACATTTCGTTGAATGGAATGTTGTTTATGGTCAGCCAAATCTTTATTACATCTTTAGTACTTGATGAATTAGGAACTTTATCTTCTGGTGCCACAACGTTGTGATATGAAGCATTGTCCATTATCAAACACGACGGTCTATCCAAGGAAGGAAGTACATGATTCACAATCCAATCTTGAAATATCTTGCCATTCATCTCTGTATGGTAATCCCTATTATCTGTGGATTTTGAAACAAATATGAGTTCAGTATTATTTAGAAGCCCATGATGGCTGCTTCCTGGATGTGCAATTATTAGGCGCTGTCCTTTGCTGCTTGGTACTAGTCTCTTAGTTGTCCCATCAGATGATTGCCATTCTCTTTCATTAATGTAGTGCGCATTGATCTAAGTTTCATCTAAATACACAAAATCATAACAATCTCTTCTCATTTCTCTGACCTCACGTAAATATTTGCTTCTCATTGCAACGATATGAGGCTTCTCACAAATAAGGTTTCTACCACCAACATATTTTCTAAAAGTGAATCCCAAACTCCTAATAGTCCTCCATAGCGTAGATTTGGAAATATCAATGTCATTATTCTTTCTTAACCAAATTTTCAATTTCCTTAAAGTCACTGCCTCATTATTGTGAAACATATTGCAAATTTCTCTGCGGATCAATTCTCTGTCAAAATTATCCACCACTCTTGGCCTAATTTTCGTGTGTAAAACACTAGAATTAGAAATTTCAGATGTCGCTATCCAGCGGTGTAATGATCGTTTGATTATCCCCAAGGCATGAATAGTCCTCTTTTGTGGGTTTGAAATAGAATGATATAGTTTTCCTCGAGTAGCTTCATTGCAGAAATACTTTAAAATCCTATTTGTGATTAGCTGTAATGTCATAAAATGTACTCGCAGACTCATTTTTCCTACTTTACCACACAACACTTTTTGTAGACACGCCACTGATTGACAATGTGTGAGTAGCACCGGATATAAACTTTTTTGTGTTCAAGAAGTGCGATTTCACGCAATTTCACTCAAAAATCATGCCAATTGTTTGATAAACCAAAAATGTGCAAATGAGGTCGTATAATTTACTGTAGACATTTCAATATGTGTGCGTGTGATGTGTGTTGGCAAGTAGGATTTTATATTATATCGCAAAGAAATGAAAATTGAAACCACTGGCCGCATTTTAATGAAAAATTTAATTCATAGGGTCTATACCATTTCAAATTCACACACAAAATTTCACTTATATGCGTTATATATTCGCTGAGATATAGCATTTTGAAGTTGGGCAAAGCTAGTGAAACGTGCTATAAACTAGGACGTAAGAAATAGCTTTAACGCTTTAAGTTTTTTTTTCCAGAAAGCATGGAGACGTTTATATCAACAGTGTTTCTGTATTGAAACGTGTTTGGGGCTCTTGTAGACGCGGGGCCCGATTCAGAGGAACCGGTGGACTCAACCTAAGGCCGGCCCTGCTACCAAAAGTCATGGAGTACGTTAATATAAACCTCTCCAGGTCATAGTTCGGATTCAACTATCCCCCTTTCTGTGTCTGCGTGTCTAACCGCGTTCATTTGTACGTCAAGTTTGCGTTATAAAACATTACATTGTTGGCTGCAAATTTGCACACTTTCATTTGAATGTGCTTCGTTTGTTTTTGGTCGGCCTGTATTGTCTGAGTCCATGAAGACATCGTGACGAACTGACGGAAGGCACCGTCACAGATTCGCTTGTGGCTGTGTGGGTAAATTGTGTGGGGGACACACTGTGAGGACAATTTCTCCTTATTGTTCTTTCACACACTGATGAACCTAGAAGAGGTGAAAAGTCACCCTGACCTGCTTCCTTAAATGTTTGTCCCGTGTGATTTGGTTTGCCATCCTATGCTTGGAGGTAGTGTTAAAATGTTTTGTTTGTTTTTCAAAACGAAACAATTGCACCCTATGATCTATACTTTATGACAAGAACCAGACAAGTGCCAGTGGAATAAGAGATGAAGATGGTGACGTCTAGTAAACGCATTGAGGAAACCTGTTGATGGCATTACACCTGGAATCACCTGTGTAAGAGAGACAGAGGTCGACCGAAAACCACAAAGAAAAGAGAACTGGAGACATAAGTTAAAAAGATGAGGACGACAGAAAGAAGTTGAGCTGATGGCACGCGACGGAAGGACTTTGCACGTGCTTTTGAAGGCCCCTCACACCTAGGAGAGCTAAAAGGTATTGACTTATCTATATATTTTATAACTGAATGTATAATAATATTTTCCACTGTACTTTGTATTAAAAGAATAAACTAAGTTATGTTCAATTTTGATGTTATAATATTGATTATTGGCTTTTTTTTTTTTTTTAGTTACGGAGTACAACTGTGATGAATCAATAAATACATAGATAGACTCTCAATCACCATTACCACAAAGCTCCCGAAGGAGCATATGCCTTGAACAAACACATACCATCTGCTCTGGTCACGTGCCTTCAGCTACAGGTTTTTTTTTCTTGTCTTACTTTCCGCCGCCAGTTCTCTTCTCCTTGTGTTTTTTAGTTTACCTGTATCTCTCTATCTCTAGGGGTTCCAGGATAAGAACGGCCTGGCAATGCTATCAGAAGTTGGGGGGGGGGGGGGGGGAAGTATCCCATTACACGCCCATTGAGGCATATTGGGAATATGGTGTTATGCCCACATTTTCTTGACTATCGGCATACTGGGGATGATGTGGTCAGCATCAAGCCGGCCTCCTTAACCTTCCCAGAGTTACTCTGGTACCCAATTCGTGAGGCTGGGTCGACCACGGAGCCGTTTGCGGTCTAAAAAAAAAAAAAATCCCGCCTCAACTGAACCATGGACCACCGAGCTAGGAAGCCAGTGCACTTACCACTGCGCCACCACGGCTCCAGCAAAGCTATCCGAACGTTTCCTAAATTTGTGTCCTGCGTTTATTTATTTATTTATTTTCATTTCGTGTTTCACTGGCACGTGTCTGGTTCTTGTCATCAGTTCCATATTGATTATCTTGTCGCACCATTTCAATTCTTCTAGTCTACGGAAGCATCCATTTAAGAAAGTCAGTGCCAGACTTTACGATTCCTTAATTTCAGAAAACACGTACTGCAACATTCCTAAATTTGAAAACTCTAACCACCAACACGACACTTTTTGCCTTTCAGTTCCTCTGTATTCGTGATTACATCTCTACAGATTACAATTTCTCCACTCTATTACGGTTTTTAAAAAAATGGTAAAGGTAGTGTCATAACAGATTCTACCGTAGTAGAGTGAAGAGTTAAAGATTTCAATGTACTATCAGTATCCAAGATCCAGCATCTAGAGGTAGGGTTACATTTCCCTTCTTCGCTAACTTTGCCTTCCCTACCTAAACAGATGAGTCATTATTCCAAGTGTTCTGTGACTGACAAATAATTCGGATATTTATATGAAAGTTAATGTTTAAACTGATGGAATCAGAATTCAACATCAAGCATTTGTCTACTTTATAAAGAAAACTGGCGATTTGTGGTACACATATCTGGGAACCTGTTGATAGCATGACAAGGCAATCATTATTCTGAAATCCCCAGGGTAAGTGAAGTAGAGTGAGACTGAGAACAAACTGAGAAGTCAACTAGAAACATGAACATGATGAGGACGACTTTGAAAGACCTTGAACGTAGCACGCGATAGGAAAACGTGGCACTCGTTTATTCATGGCCTATGCTCTTCTCGGGTACTGAACTGCAATAAATTAACTGTATGATAAAGAGCATACGTAATGAGAAACTGTTCTGATCTCTACCTTATCTGCAGCTTCTCTGTTAGAACAGTCAACCTATTAATCAGGCTTACCTCTACTGACAGAATGTTTGCACAGGTCCGTGGTATTTGTGGAAGTTGTTTGTCTAGCGTTACCACAATGTTAATGGTACATTCGGCATAAGACATGCTCCGATAACACTCTGTCTGTTCTGTTTTATACTGAGTTATGACAAGGTGCTTAAACCAACCAATCAAAGCAAAATGTTATATTTAAACAGTGTGACAAAACTGGGCGGCCCCTATCGATCTTTGTTTCACTCCGGCAGTATCAGCACATTGGTGGGACTGATTTTTATTATTTGCTCTCAATTGTCGCACTATTCTTTCTTTATTTTTCTGCTTGTGTGACAAATATTTTGTAGGTGTAAACATTTGTTGACACTCCTCTCTGTGATGTCACCTGTTTGTTACCCGGTCATTCTAGCTTGCGGTGAGCAACTGAGATAAAATAGTCGCCGGCGTGTTTAGATTGAACTGCTGATAAGACGACTCGTTTGGTAACCCAGATAGGCAGTCAGGGAGTTTTTGCGTGCTCATACGACAGATAACGAGATCACTGTCTGTGTGACACATGTGGCAGACAAGTGTGACATAAGTGCTTCCGGGTCATCCTTGATACACCATTAATTTCTAATAAAGAAATAAGTATTACAGCTTACCCATGTTGTCATGTGTGTCTTGTGGTAAAGTGGGATGATATTAATATTTATAGGGGACTTAGTGTACTGACTGAGATCAGCTGTGAAGGTATCTGTATCTAATAAGTATGGTGTATTACAGATGACCTTACTTGCTACCACATTTATACCTCAGTCAGAATTATTCTGGAATATTGTGATGACTACGTTGAATGTCTAGGGTTATGAAAATGATGAAGTGTAAGTCACAACAACAACAGACAGATAAACAATTTAATTTATTCCACAACACTTTACAACACTGTGACACTCACACACATATAACACTCTATAAGACTATCTTAAATGAGTCAAGTGTAAAGTTTCAAATATATATGTAATAATTCCTGTCAATAATGGATATCCTGATTCAAATACACAGTGAACCAGGAATCACAATCAAATGTAATTACAAGTAGTATGTACACAGTTTATAAATATAATCTTTGTATTGACATATTTTATTATTCTTATCCTATGTGTGTAAGTTGTGAAGTAGTAATATGAGGTAATACTGGTTTTGTTTTTCAAGCTAGGTTGTTGTTTGTCATCATGACTTCAAGTGTTTGATTATCTTGGAAATAGTATTGGGAAAAGTTCACAGTTTCTGTCATTTGAAACAATTTATTGTCCCTCTGTGTTTATTATAATGTCACTTTTAGAGGGGGCACATAATGTTGAGCTACTCTGGCCACAGAAGCTTATCTTTCGTGATGGCGGCAGGAAAAGACTCCTCTACTCGATTGCTTCACTGTGTTCTGGAGACACCTCACTGGTCGCTATCTGGACCAAGGAGTATGCTGTCAGCCTCTGGATTCAGCAAAACTCAGTCCAGGTGCTGCTTCAATAACTTAGGACCACGGTCCCTGAAACAAGAAGGTTGTACCTCCTATTTCAGAACTAATTTATAATCTATTTCCACACTGAACACAATACATAACAAACACTGAGTTCGGAGCGGTAGGCCAGCCGCTAGCTTCATCTGAAACAATTTACACCAGTATACTCCTCCCTAATGGTTACTACGCCTCTGCAATTCTAGCATTAGTTCTTTCTAGTCAATAAGATAGGTGTCAGTGTACTGTTTGGCAATTCCATGCAGTTTTACTTTTCTCCGACACGTCCTGTTCAGGTTGGAGCACTATCTAGGCTTTGCCCCATGTTTGCTACTGAACCACACACATATACAGCCATAAATTATCAATTCACATTCAATTTTCATTAAAAAGATCTCAAATGTGTCAAGCTTACCCCAATTCATGGAAATAATACACAATTACGTTGACTGGCAATGAATATGGCACAAAATCCGATCTGCCGCCGTCCCAGGCTTTTATTTAGAAAAATATGCACTGGCTCTCAACGCACTGTTTCTTAGTAAGTTTATTTCAAAATGTGGCACTGAACAGACGCTCCTAATTGACTATATTGGCGGGTCTAACCAATCGGGCCATGTTTACACAGCTTTTCAAAAAAGTACCCCTACTACCGTTTCCCCTAACAACAAAAAATTAGTATTTGTAGTCCGACTAATCGTGTTTAGCCTTACATATCATTCCCGCCAATCAAATAGGATTTAACATGGTGGCCTATTTCCCGTACAATGGTGGTTTCAAAACATGCCACTGTGCGATTATTATTTGGTGTTGTCCGACACCCTCACTATTTTCTTTTGGCTCATCATGTGACATATTCTTTCCAGAACGTTGTCTCCATTACAGCTGCTCTGAACGCATCACGATTCTGGGCAAGTCGACCTGCATCAGCCAAAGACGAGTTCAGACTCTCTGTGATGTCCTGGGTCCACCGTCGTCTAGGTCGACCCCTTCCCCTTTTTCCAGGGACCATGCCTTCCATCACTGTTTTTTCCAGACTATTATGTCTTTTTATATGACCGAAAAATTTCAGCTTCCTTATTGCGATGGTATTTCTTTTGGCTATAATTTGTTAATTCCTAGACTATTTGCGTAACACTTAACATATTCTTTGTCAGCAAGTCCTAAGGAACCCAAATATATAAGTTTTAAGGGAGCTAAGTGGCGGCGTTCAAAATATGTATTTTCTTCTAGGATAGTCGTGCTGTTGCCACCTCCTCACTTCCAAACTTTAGGGTGTCTGCTGTACTGTCAGGCTTTCAAACGTAAACCAGTATAATGTCATGTTTTCTAATAAGCATTTTACAGGTTTTTAAACCTAACTCTCGTATGGGTAGTGTTTTTTATCACTGTCGATTTGAAAAAAAGTTAGTGCTTCTGGCCTTACGCGGGGAGGGTGGCATTAATTGTATATCGCGAGACGCGTGTTAGTGTTGCATGCGTTCCTGCTTTCAGCCCTCCCTCTCTCTATCCTAAGTTCATCTGTCTTTTCATCACGCCGTGTATAAAATGAAATTAATGGAAGTATTAATTTAGGTCATTACGCAGTGTGCCTAGCTCAAGGTTTTCTTAGAAATACAGTACACGTTTTATTGTAGAAAGCGTGTATTGATGCAGTAGGCTTTACTATCAACGTGAAAGCGTGAGAATATGCAGACAAAGCATAAAAAGGGGTTTTTTATTGTTCAACTAGCATGACGTTCTATTAACACAGGCGTACGCTATTGGAAAGCACGGGTCTTTAACCATTTCTCTTTCCTTTTATTGAATTTATGTGTTAGGCTTTACAATGTACTTTTTAATTTATATATGTGTATTTAGAATGTCTCACGACAAATTCTCCCCTCTTAAAACAGACGTTATCCAGTACTGAGGCACAGTTAAGTCCCCGATGTCACTTATCGGTGCAGAGTTGAGAGAGATGGCTGAGCATCACAATCCCCCCCTGTGTTGCAGCATGATGAGAACCCAGCATTGCACACTGAGCTTGGGGGGATCACTTGGGCACCAGACTTAATACTGGCTCTTGACTGGATGGCCGCATGCAGGAGATTTCTACAATGGAGGGTTGGCAGGTGGTGGGTATCTGGAAGTGGCTCTGTGCAGGACGTGAGGATTCCTTGGGAGAGCCCAGAACCAGAGCACAGCATTGTGCAAGCTCTGCATAGTTGGAGAGCCCCCTGGATGACGGGGAATGCACAGTGTGCTACCCCACCTATCCCCAACTGCTAACTTAGAACCAGAAGTGGGGTCCTCTATATGCGTGCCAGGCCGGGATAAAATGCCTGGGAAAGAGACTGGAGCTCAGAACTCCCTAACTCAAAGTTGCAGGATGGCAGAAAAGCCATGGGAAAGACAGGGCTATTTTGAAGATAACGCAACCATATTTTCACCATACGAGCTCGGACGCCGCCTCGGTAAACAAGGTCCGCGCAGAGCAGTGACACCCCCAGGCTGCTTGCGAATAGTCTACTACTGGGAACATAAACAGATTAGGGATGAGCCCACTTTCCCGTTGAACAGGTGCTAAAGTCGTAGATACTGGGCCAGAAGGCGCACTGGAAACCACAGTATCACGCAACTCGCTTTTTTTTTCTATGGAGAGTACACCGTCATGCCTAGCCTGCGCTAGAAACGACAAGGGTTTGTGATCCGTCTGCAACTTAAATGCCTTCCCATACAGATAAATATTGAATTTCTTTATCGCCCATATTACTGCAAGACATTCTTTTTCGCTAGTTGAGTAGTTGGTTTCAGCTTTATTCAACTTTCTGCTAGCATATGCCACTGGGCTTAATTCTCCATCCAATGCAACTGATTTCTGTAACAGGGTCGCACCTAACCCGATATTACTGGCATCCGTGCTTACAATGAATTCTTGACTTAAGTCAGGTAGTTTCAAAATAGGTTTGCTTGTAAGCTTTTCCTTCAATTCCTGGTAAGCCAGTTCACATTGTGGTGTCCATGTAATTCGATCTGGATTTCCTTTACGTGTCAAATCAGTTAACGGTGCACATATGGAATTAAAGTTTTTGATATACTTTTGGTAGAAACCACATAATGAGACAAAGGATCTCACGTCTTTCTTGGTTTGTGGTCTCGGGGCTTTCTTTAATTTCTCTAAATTCTTGGGGTCAGGGGTCATGTTTCCCTGATGGACTGTGTGTCCCAAAAATTCTAATTCTTTACATCCAACGCAACATTTGGTTGGTCGGGCTGTTAAATTCGCTTCTCTAAGTCGATTAAACAGCATGTTCAGAGAGTCAATGTGTTCCTCAACTGTTTCTGTTGCTATAAGGATATCATCCATGAAATTTGTGATACATGGATTATTCAGAGGGTCCAATAATTTTCTCATCATTCTAGAGAAGACACTAGGCGCATTCTTCAATCCAAATGGCAATCTGTTAAACTCATAGTGTCCCTCTGAGGTACTAAAAGCTAGGTATGGTCTAACCTCAGGCTTTACCGGAATCTGATAGTATCCTTTACTCAGATCCACTTTTGAGAAATATTTAGCTTTATTTAGCCTGGCAAACAACTGATTTGTATCCGGCAATGGATCCACCTGTCCTTCTGTGATAGCATTCAGTCTCCTGTAATCTATACAGAGTCTATGTTCTCCAGAGGTTTCCTTAAGAGCACCACACTGGAACTATATGAGGATTCACTGTGTGAAATAATTCCTTCCTTCAACAAATAGTCTATCTCTTCCTTCAAAGCTTTCTCCTTAGCAAAAGGAATCGAATAGGGTTTCATACAGACAGGTGTGGGGTCTATCAGTTTCATATCATATTCCAATAAGTTTGTATGCCCCGGTCGGTCTGTTAACACCTCTGTATGATTATCTAGAACCTGTTGCACTCTCTCTTTCTGATTTTTCGTTAAATGTGTACTGATTTTCACCTGTGCAGCGGTCTCACAGGGGTGTAATGGATATTCAAATGATGAAAGTGGTTCCTTTTTCATCTCCATGGCAATGGACAAGGTCAACAAGTGTGTCTCTTCCTGATTTTCTCTTTCCAAGTATTTCTTCAAGAGATTCACATGATAGATTTTTTCTTTCCCCTTCTTATCTATCTTATAATTGGTTCTAGACACCTTCTCTAGAACTGTATATGGACCTTGCCATCCAATTTGTAACTTATTCTGACTACCGGGTAGAAGAAGCAGTACCTTCTCTCCCACAGCCAAATCTCGGTCTTTAGCTTTCCTGTTATAATAGGCAGCATGTTTCTTCCTGGCTTGTCTTAAATTATCATTGGCAAGTTTCCAGCCAGTTTTTAAACGAGTGGTCAGCTCATTCACATATTGGTATGAGGATGTAATATTTTCCTCTGCCTTTTCATCAGTCCACGTTCTTAACAGCGCTACATATGGACCTTTAATTTTGTGGACCTATTTGTCCATGCACCGGTATGGTCTCTTCCACTCGAAGCTCTATAGTGATGATTTTTCTTCCCAGAATTATCATGCACAAAACGACCGCTACCAATTTTTCTCTTGGGGCTTTCTCCCCTCTTAGAATTTTGGATGAGAGATTTCCTCTGTACATCTTCTTCCTCCAGTTTGTTTAAGTCCGATTGAGGGATTTTCGGCTTATCCTGGGGTAAGACATCTTTTTGCACTCTCTGCATAGTGGCCATTGTAAAACAGTTAATTGAAGCTTGTCCGTGACCATTGTATCTAGTTCCGGCCTTCCTGTAAATCAACTTGTTTTTCATGTAAAAATCTCCCTTGCCTGGAGTTGTATGACAAGTTGACAATTTCCTGAAACAAGGCTTGAGGGTCTTATCCCCAGCCTGTGCCTTCCTCATCTCTTCTGGAGTGGTATCTATCAGGATATCCTCCTCCTGTCTTGAGGTCGACCTGACCTGAAGGGTGGCCATTACTATAGGGTTCCTTCTGCAACGGTCAGTGTCATGATTGTTCATCTTACAATTTTTACACCATCTCTTTCCTTGGTTGAAAGATTTTCTTTCATCATATTTCCTTTCATCGAATTGTGGGGTTTTATTTTTATTGTCATACCGTGGCCTATCAAACTGGTGCTTACCTTTGTTCTGATCTCTAGGATCAAATTTATTAAAGTTCTGTGGTGCCCTAAAATTATCTACCTGTTTCTTTTTATTACCTGATACCTCTGCCTGAGCTGCTTGATACCTTTCAGCAACATTTAGCAACTCACCCAGCCTCTCTGCACCTTGTTCCATGAGAAACTTTCTCAGGTCTGGAGCCATGGACTCTCTTAATTGTTCTATAAGGATCATTTCCTTAAGATCTTGGGTTTTCCCCAGAGAAGTCCATTTCTCCAAGTATGTCTCTAACCGTGCAGAGAACTGGTGATAGGTTTCACCTGACAGTAGTTTAGCATTCCTAAATTTTTTCCTATAAAATTCTGCGTTCTTTTCATATCTTAACAAAAGAGCCTGCTTTAGCATGTCATAATTTTCTTGATCACCTCGGCTCATTTTGGCAAAAACTTCATAAGCTGCCCCACGAAGCCCTTGAGATAACTTTAAGCTCCACCTTTCTCTCTCTAACCCATACGTGGTAGCTAATAGTTCATATCTATTTAGATAGCTCTCAATATCATCGTCTTTCTCAACAAAATGATCTAAATGAAAGTTCATAGCTGAGGTTGAGGCTCCCTGACTAGCAGTAGCATCTGAGGTAAAGGGACTGGCACCATTTTCAGGAGCATGGCCTTGAAACTCAAACTCCATTAGTCGTAACTCATGTTCCCTTTGTAATCTCTTCTCCTCCTTTTCTGCTTCCCTATCTGCAGCCTGTCTTCTTTCCTCGGCTTCCCTTTCTGCCTTTTTCTCTTCCAACTGGAGCCTTTTGATCTCCCTATCTGCCTCCAATGCCTTAGCCTCAGCCTCAATCTGCAACCTCTTAATTTCTTTATCAGCCTCTAACTTTCTTTCGGCCTCTTTTTCTAATCTTTCCGATTCTAATTTTCTTTCGGCCTCTTTTTCTGATCTTCTTTCTTCCCGTTCAATATATTTTTCACATTCCGTAGTGACATAGGCAATCATAACTTGCCCGTCCATTCCTAACTCTTTAGCCGTCTGCACAGCAGCAGATCGAAATTTGGCCAGGTCCGCCATTTTCTAACAGGTAAATGTAAACAATATCTAACTAAACAATACAATCTGTAATTAATTATCTAAGGACAACCACAGGCACTGAGAGCTCAACCTTATTTAATTCCACCCAAGGATACCTTTTAATTCTTATTATTCCCAATATATATATAACAGGAGAAAGTTCAATATCCCGGGAGCGAGACCCCAATATATGTGGTAAAGTGGGATGATATTAATATTTATAGGGGACTTAGTGTACTGACTGAGATCAGCTGTGAAGGTATCTGTATCTAATAAGTGTGGTGTATTACAGATGACCTTACTTGCTACCACATTTATACCTCAGTCAAACTTATTCTGGGCTATTGTGATGACTACGTTGAATGTCTAGGGTTATGATAATGATGAAGTGTAAGTCACAACACCAACAGACAGATAAATACTTTATTTAAGATTCACAACACTTTACAACACTATGACAAGCACATACATATAACACTCTAGAAGACTAGCTTAAGTAAGTCAAGTGTTAACTTTTAAATTATGTATTAATTTCTTTCAAGAATAGATATCCTGATCCAACTACAGAGTGAATCAGGAATCACAATCAAAGTAAACACAAGGTGTATGTACAAAAATTATACAAAGGATCTTTGTCCTGACATAGAATATTATTACAATATGTGTGTAGTGTGTGCTCTGGTATTAAGAGGTAATACTGGCTTTTGAAGCTATGTTGTTGTTTGTCATCACGACTTCATGTGTTTGTTAATGGTGGAAATAATCTTGAAGGGGTCACAGTTCTTTTTATTGGTAAAACAATAACTGTCCCTCTGGCTTTATTATTACAGTCAATTTTAAGGAGGATTATATAAGGGTGAGCTACTCTGGCTCACGAATTCTTAACTTGTGAGTCGGTGGCAGGAAAACTGTCTCCTCTGCTCGCTTGCTTCTCAGTTATCTTGAAATCCACCAATGGTCAATATCTTGGACAAGGAGTCTGCTGCCTGCCCTCTGGATTTAGCAGAACTCAGACCAGGTGCTGCTCTAATACTTCACTACCACGGTCCCTGAAATAAGAAGGTTGTACCTCCTTCTTCAGAACTAATATATAATATCCATTTCCACACTGAAGTACAGGACATTACAAACACAGAGTTCAGCGCTGTATGCCAACTGTTAGCTTCTCATGTGACAATATACCAGTATTCCTCTCCCTAATGGTTACAACGCCTCTGCAATTCCAGCGTTAAGTCTTTCTATACAATAAGATAGGTGTCATGTTACTAAATGGCAATCCCATATATGCCAATGCAGTTATACTCCTCTCTGACAAGATTTTATATGGTGGAGCAATATCTAGGCTTTGCCTTCTGTTTGCTACTGAACCACACACATACAGACACAATTTATCAATTCATATTCAATTTTCATATTATATATATATATATATATATATATATATATATATATATATATATATATATATATATATATATATATATATATATATATATATATATATATAGACGAAATATGTCTAGCTTACCACAATTCATGGAAATATACACAAGTAACGTTGACTGGCGATGAATCTGGCACAATTTTGATCTGCCTTATCCCAGGCTTTTATTAGAATAATATTAGCGTGGTCTCAACGCACTTGCTTCTCACAAAATGTATTTTCAAAACTGGCCCTGAACTGACGCTTCTAATTGACTATATCAAACGCTCTAACCAATGAGACCATGTTTACATGAGCCTTTGAAAAATTGTTACCCATTCTACACATTGCCATAACAACCATATTTGCATTTGCAGTCCAACTAATCAGGTTTTGTCTTACATATGACTACAGCCAATCAAATCGTATCTAACTAGTTGGCCTCTTTTCCCCTAAAGCAGTGTTGTTCAAACAGCCATTATGAGCAAATATGATCTTGAGCTGTCAGACAACCTCACTATAGTATTTTTGCTATAATTTATTAAGTACTAGACCATTTGCGTAACACATAACATATTCTTTGTCAGCAATTCTTAAGGTACAAGAATATATAAGTTTAATGGGGCTAAGTGGCTTCGTTCAAAATATGTATTTTCTTCTACCACCCGTTCACTTCTATACGATGGGATGTCTTCTGTACTGTCAGGCTAATGTCAAGATTTCAGACGTAAAACAGTATTGTGTCATGTTTTCTAATAAGATTTTAAACCTGTTTTCAAAACCTAACCTCGTATCGGTAGTGTTTTTTATTACTGTTTATTTGAAAAAAATCAAGCCTGCATGCCTTTCGCGTTGGGTGGCATTAATTTTTAATCGCGAGACGACGTGGTAGCATTACATGCGTTCCTCCGTGCATCTCTCTCTCTCTCCCTTCTAAGCCCGTCTGTCTTTTTAGGTTAACGTAGAGTATATAATGACATTAATGTAATATTATATCTAGGTCATTAAGCAGTGTCTCTATCAAGGTCGTCCCAGAAATACAGAACCAGTTTTATTTTTAGAAACGCGTGTAGTTGATGCAGTAGGCTTTACTAGCAAACGTGGAAGCGTTACAGTTATGCAGACGAAGTAGAAAAAGGGGGATCTCGAGTACAGTCATTATGGCGTTCTACAACGCAGGTGTACGCTATTTAGGGAAAGCACTGGTCTTTCACCATTCTTCTTTCTTTCTATTGAATTACTTCGTTAGGCTTTACATTTATTTTCTCATTTATATATGTGGATTAGAATTTTTCACGACAGAGGCAATCCCGTAACACCACAGTTATTGGTGGTACCAGCAGAAAGTACTATCTCTGGAACTAGAAGGGAACCGTGGCCTAAGCTTTAAGAGGAAGGATGCACGTGGTAGACTTCCCTTGACGTTTCTGGGAAACGAGCCACCCCCGACAACCTTGAACAGAGACGAGCGCGAGCAGAGTGAAAAGAACCAACCCATAAGAAGGAGCAGAACCGTCATTGGCAGCTAAGTTCAATAAATGCTGCCTCTTGAACTTCTAGTAATATCTCACATTTCTTAAAGACTGTGATTATAACTTTTCTTGATCCCTAACTGTTCAAATTATTTTCCAACTGTTAAAACCTAAAGTGATTATTAAATTTTGTTATTTGTAATATTACAAATTTAACTTCGATTTAATCCTTTTAAAGTTACTGCATGTTTGTCTCAGCCAATTTACTATACACACTCTAAACAGAGCTATACTAAAATAATAGAATTCCACTGAGTAAATCATGGGTAGGGGCTTAAACGAGCTGAAAGTAATAAGTGTTTAAATCCTTCACAAAAGCATCGGCAGAATTACAGTGTTAACATACTCAGCCAAAGCAGTATTGTTCTCGCTTATTCTGAATATCTTGTGAAGACTCCCTTTGTAATAGAAGTGTCATCACCCTTCTATCTACATCTCTGTCAAGAGTAATCTTGTGCGAAGGTAGATACCTTTGAAGTCCATATTAGATACTCTTGTGTTTTGGTCACTGTTAGACCACTACTGCAAAGCAGGGGAGGCAATACCGTCACAAACAGTACCATTGAAACTATTGCACAAATTAATGTTGGGTATGTTAAGCGATGAAGGGAATAGGTCACCGTACCTATCGAAGCTGGACCAAGTATAGTGAAAACTCTAACATTTCACTCTCCTAATGCAGTATCTGCAGTGGTACTACTTTTAAGAATTTGGCTTATAGGACTAAGACCATGTGAAAGAGGAACTCACAGTCAAGTCAATCAATGGTCAAGTCACAGTCAAGTCAATCAATGGTTACGTCACAGTCAAGTATGGCTCTGAAACGCTGAGAACGAATAAAACAAGAAGAAAGAAGTTACAGACTATGAGAAATGGATGCTTGCTTAGAATTTAAGTATTGAAATGGCATGACAAGATCATCAATATGGGATGATGGCAAGACCATCAATATAGGATGATGGCAAGATCATCAATATGGGATGATGGCAAGATCATCAATATGGGATGATGGCAAGATCATTAATATGGGATGATGGCAAGATCATCAATATGGGATGATGGCAAGATCATCAATATGGGATGGTGGCAAGATCATCAATATGGGATGATGGCAAGAACCAGACAAATTCCAGAAAACCATGAGAAGAAGATGCTGGATATTGATAAGCTGATGAAACATGTTGATACCATTACACAAACAGTTCTTGTTCTGGAATTAAAACGGTTATTGTTGTTGTTGTTATTGATCCAGCGGCGTTTGGGTTCTCGCCCTTCGGCCTAATGCCATGTAGTGATATCTGCATGTTTTCGCAAGTTGTTTTGTTTCTCCGTACCAGGTGTTCCACTTATCTGGCCTCGGAGGAAGGAGCATTTTGTGAACATCATCGACTGCTGGGCACTCAAAGAGCTAGTGGTCAACAGTTTCGTAGGGGAAATTACATAGCTGGCACTCTGGAGTGTGTTGTGGTTGGATTCTGTTCAAGTGATCGCTGAGTGGTATATGTTGTGTTCTGAGCCGAAACTTTGTGCTCTGATCCCTCCTTATAAGATGGTCGATGTTGTCATTACGATGAGGAACGGGAATCAAAAGTGTAGAAGAAGTAGAGTAGGCTAAAAGCACATGATAAAGAGAACATGGGACAAATAGATGGAAATAACGAGTAAGACATACTTGTAGATAGACCTTGAGCCGATGGATGTGGTAAACGTTTGTTGAAGGCCTCTGCTCCTTGGGGAGCTGAAAGGTCATGAGTGAACGAAAGATAAATATTTGAAAAAAAAACAGTGAGCATCAACAACAGAGGACAAACTACAAGAATAAAATAAGTTAAAATAAAAACATGCATGATATAGTTATTGAGAAAAACTGCTCACCCTGTTATATCCACGCGTTTGTGACGTCGTCTTCATCTCTTAATCTCAGAAACCTCAAGATACTTGAGCACGATTATAATATGTCAGTTAAGTAAACATTACACATCACAATATGTCTATAATCCATCGTGACGAATACTGAAAACTCAGTGGCACTCAAATACTGACAAATCAGTGGCACTCAAATACTGAAAACTCAGTGACACTCAAATGTTGTGCTAAATATGTAATTACTTCTACATTTCCTTCAGAAAATTTGCATTAAAAAATAATGGTTAAAATGAAGAATATTTTGCTGTGTGTTCGATACGGGCTCAAAAAAATAATTCAGAGACACAGTATTAAGGGGCAAGGGTTAGTATTAGGAATCCCAAACCTAACCCTTGTCGTAAATTTATTTTGAGAGAAAAGAGTCGTAGAACTAGTGGTCCGGTTTAGAGTGGAAAATGATGATGGAAAGCTCAGTGATAGAAAATGTAGAGATTTAATAGTTACTTCACAGCGTGCTGGAGGAGAGTAAAGACAGACTTATTTACGACAAATCGTGTCTCTCAATCTTCTCTTTCACTCTCCTGGTCAAACAATTATTTGCCAGTTTTCCAGACTCGCATCTGCGCGCACACCGATTCGGTGTTTTCAAACACACACACGACGTTGATACAAACTATATTAAACGAATAGGGGAAATTTTGGGCTTTGGGTATATCCAACACACAGAACTAAATGAGTTTATGTGATTTTATTCATTTTAAACATCAATCACTAAAAATATCAGATATTACATAAATTATCATAAGTACACAAATGCAAATAACAAATTTGGGAGGGGTGAAGAAGATTGGTATCGACTAAGCCCTTCCCGCTTATTAGACAAAGATAAACCCAGTCCAAAGATAGATAATATCAGGAACACGGGTACGTTAACCTAACAGTAAAGTTAATTACTCTGAAAGAGGTGTTACCAAGTTAGGTATAAGTGATAGAAAAAAACCTGTTCTTCCCAGCTGTTCTTCCCTTTACTAAGCAAATGGAAAGGAGGTGGTTTTAAACAGAGTTAACAAATTATCAACTATCCCACTTAAAGGAACAATGTAGGGTATACAGAAAAGATATATGTTACCAGGTAAGCAAGTTAACAAAATGGTCACACAAAAGAATTAATTTCCTGTCATTCATACACGCGCTAGCAAAGGCCTTCACTCATCTTGCTCTCACTTACCGATTGTGAAAAAATCTTGCACTCCATAGAATAACACAACAGCAGTTACACCTCAACTAAATGTATGAGTGTTTGTTCAAGTTCTAGCCCCAGATTATCGGGTAGGCGGTCAGCACATAAAAGGATCCCGTAATCGCTGGAAAATGAATCTGTAGTTGTGTCTCTTTTCTTAATAACAGTTTCTATGGGAGGGCACGGTCTCTGATACCGGGGTGAGGATGGTGTGGTCTATTTGACTATGCCGCGGATAATAAAATTCTTACGCGTGCTGGTACACTTTATCCGTGAGGTATGGTTTAAGTCCAGTGAGAAAACTAGTCACATCACTGTTCAGGAAATTATGAATTATCTCTCTGTGTCAGTAAACTAACAAAGCTCGGGCCAGTGTTCTTCTTCCCGTTACGTCTTAAGTTGTTTGATGGTGCGTTAAATTTGTCTTTGGGTGTGCTTTCTTTGCTATAAGTTAGATAGCGGAATTCCAAACATAGAATCGCCTCAAAGATTAAAAATTTACACAGTCTCAACAAGTTCTGCGTCAGGGGAACTCTACACACTGTTTATGCTTTGCTTTGCTTAGATTGATTTCTTTATTGCTTTCTTAATGCTGGGATCGCACAGGTTACGATCACTCTGTATGAAAGAAAAAAAAAACATGTAATATACCGAAAACAAATAACCTTCTGAAGCGCGATGAATTTCCCGTTAAGCCTATTATATATATGCTCGCGTATTTAATTATGTATTTAATAAACACTGCGCGAGTTCTAGTGGTTGAAAACACACATCTATAAAACTAGGACTTAACTGAATTTATTAATTATAAATTCCTTCGCGACTTTAAAAGTTAATTTAAGCATCTATTATCTTTTGAAATAATATAATAGATAGATCATTATATTTAAAACTGGAACTCTTGAGATGGTTTAATTAAATAGATTTAAATTAACACAGAATCCCTTTAAATAGAATGACTGAGCTAGACCACTGATCACTTTACACAATATATATTACCGCTTTGCACAGAAATAGAAATCACTGCAAATATATATAAAATCCAGGGGAAAATCTATAACAAGATTTCAATAAAGCTAGTGCTTCTGTAAAGATCTGGCCAGCGAGTGATAACGTGTCTAGTTCTACATGGTCTATTTAGCTAAAATGAAATGTAAGTTGAGTGGGACATGATAAACTTGACAACTTATTTGATCTCACGAACTTTTGGGGATCTGACCGCCAAATCAAGAGACGAAGCCGCCCCCTGGTCTTCGTATCCGATCGCTGCTGCCCGTTTCGCTTTCCCCCGTTCGCTCGGTTCCTCGATTGACACCGAGACGCGAAATTAGCGGCAAGCAACTGCGTCTCGTATCAGGGAAAACTACTGTCTTTGATAGCGCCGATAGTCTCCCCTAAGATCCCTCGGTCTGTCTCTTTGATCTCGTCGCTGTATCCTACATGAGTCCCGGTGGAATGCGTTCTGGCAAACGAAAAGTTACAACAAATGTTCAGGGGTTCTAATGTTATGAAAAGCTAAAGGTCCCTTTAAATCATCCATCATATCAGGGAAAATTCACTTGTCAAACTAGACGTACGTCACAATCGTCCCCACTTTTAGACATGAAACCATTTTTCATGTTTTCATTTTTGACAATGGAGGTGACCTGATTGGTGATTTTAGGATGAGTGGTATCTTCCGTTTGCTCTTCTTCCTCTGTAGACCATTTTCTACTCAGGAAATCAGCCCCGACATTCTGTCTTCCCGGAATATATTCCACTTTGAAAGAATAGACGCTTAGAAGGAGGGCCCAACGCATGATCCTAGCGTTAAATTCTTTATTGGCACCAAGAAATGCTAACGGAGCGTGGTCTGTTTGCACCGTGAACGATGTACCATAAAGAAACTCATGATGGCGTCTGATACCGTCAATCAGAGCAAGACATTCCCTTTCAACTACGCTGTAGTTCCGTTCCGCTTTATTTAATTTCCGACTGCCATAGGCAACTGGAAATAGCATGTTCAGGTCGCTGTCATCGGCTTGAAGCAGTGTTGACCCGATGCCCTGACCTGACGCGTCGACTCTCAGTACAAAAGGTTTCTTGAGGTCAGGCAACCTCAAGATGGGGTATGAAGACAACTGTCCTTTCAAAGTGCTATACGCGTGTTCGCACTTTTGATCCCATATGACCTTATCAGGACAACCTTTCTTTGTGAGGTCAGTCAGAGGTGCCGTCAGTCCGTTGAAGTTCTGGATGTACTTCTGATAGTATGCACATAGCGATATGAAGGAACGTACGTCTTTCTTCGTTCGGGGTCTTTTTGCTGCCACTATTTTCTCCACGTTCTTCTTAATAGGCCAACTGCATCCGTGAGAAATAGTGTGCCCCAGGAAGTCTAACTGTTCAAACCCGATGAGACATTTGCTAGGTCTGGCTGTGAGACCCGTTTCCTGTAGTCTCCTGAGGAGCATAGCAACCGTAGCAATATGTTCTTCATAGGTTTCCGATGCAATTAAGATGTCATCCATGAAATTATGGATATGGGGACTTTGCAAAGGTTCTAGAAGCTTCCTCATCATCCTGGTGAACACTCCTGGTGCGTTATGCAAACCGAACGGCATCACGTTAAATGTGTAATGTCCTTCACTAGTGCTGAAAGCTAACAAAGGTTTAATTTCCTCCTTGACTGGTATTTGATAATAACCTTTACTGAGGTCAATCTTGGAGAAGATCTTAGCTTTGCTGAGCTTGGTGAACAACTCAGAAACAGTTTGGAGAGGTTCGGGCTGGAATTCCGTTACAGCGTTTAGCAACCTGTAATCAATGCACAGCCGAACTTCCTTATTGGGCTTCTGCAACAGCACTACGCTCGAGCTGTAAGGAGATGTAGACTCACTGATAATTCCTGCCTGACGCAGCTTGTCTATTTCTCCGCGAAGTTCATCAGCTTTAGCGTACGGGATGGGGTAAACTCTGGTTTGAACAGGGGTCTCGTTTGTTAATTTCATATCAAATTCAATGAGATTTGTTCGACCAGGTACATCCGTTAAGACTGCGCTGTACTGTTTTAGTAGAACCCTAGTTTCTGTTTGTTGTTCTGGTGAGAGATTGTCGCCGAACTTGACATCTTTAAAGGATTCTGTGGTTTGCAGTGGATACTCCATGCAACCATCATCATCTTCCTCGTCTTCCGTTGCTATGGCGACAGCCAGGAGATGCTCGGAGGATGGCACCGGTCTTTCCAAATATTTCTTTAGCAGATTTACGTGGAAGACCTTCTCCTTTCCTTTGATGGAGATCTTGTAGTTGGTACGTGAGATCTTTTTAAGGACGGTAAACGGTCCTTGCCATCCGATGCGAAGTTTATTGCTTCCGGTTGGAAGTAGCAATAGGACTTTCTCCCCTGGTTGTAGTTCTCTCTCTTTTGCAGCTTTGTTGTTGTATCTTTTAGTAATTTTAGCGCGGGCTTTCTTAAGGTTGGTAGTAGCTAGATCCCATCCTAGCTTTAGCCTTTCCTTAAGCTCAGATACATACTTGCTTGCAGAGACGACTGTCTCGTCAGCCTTCTGGTCTGTCAGGGACCGAAGTAAGGCTTCTAGTGGCCCCTTAATAGGTCTGCCAAATAAAAGTGTAGCTGGCGCAAAACCCGTAGACGCTTGGGGTACCTCTCGGTAGGCGAATAAGGCAGCCGATACATATTGGTCCCAGTCTTCCGGTTTCTCCTGACCCAGCTTACGTAACATCATGGTGAGGGTACCGTTAAAACGTTCCACGAGCCCATTTCCGGCCGGATGGTAGGGACTTGTGTGGATATGTTTGGCCCTCAAGATCTTAAAGATCTCCTCCATTAACAGCCTACGGAATTGGGATCCATTGTCCGTCAAAACTTGTTGAGGGAATCCCAACCGTGTAAAAATTTGCACAAGGGCTTCTGCGACATGCTTGGAATTAGTGCATGGTAGCGGTACGGCTTCGGCCCACATAGTGCAAGTGTCAACTAAGGTCAGGATGAACCTGTTCCTTCTTTTGGTCTTTTCCAGAGGACCAATAATGTCGACAGCAACCCGTTCAAATGGAGTCCCTACTATTGGCATTTGCCCCATAGGTACTGGGGGTGTCAAGTGCTTGGGTGCTACCCGTTGGCACTGGGCGCAGGATTTCACGTACCTGACAATGTCAGAGTTCATTCCTGGCCACCAATAGTGGTTTTTTATTCGCTGAATAGTGGCGTTTTGTCCCATGTGTCCGCTAAAGGGAAGAGAGTGCCCCATTTCTAAGATCTGGTTTCTGTACTGCGTCGGTACTAGGAACTGGTTATTCCCCGTGTCCGGGTTGCCCGTTCTACGATACAATACACCATCCTTAGAAAAGATGTCTCCGTTGTGTCTGGGGTCCTTAGCCATGGGCAGTTTTTTAAAGCAGGGCGCCAGAGTAGGGTCCTTTTGTTGCGCCTCCTTCAGTTCATTCGGCAACAAGTTTGGCGCAGGCTCCCTCTCCTTCTTGGCTTGCCCTCTTGTGGTTACCGCTGCCACAATCGGCTCCTTAGGTCTCCCAATGAACACATATCTACATCCCAGGATAACTGGGTAGATCGGATCATCCATTATGGCCGCTTTAATAACTCCTCTGACAAAGTCAGAGTGTATTTCTACCAGTGCGATAGGAAGCGTCCTGGGTGCATCACTCCTGAAAACTCCACTAAGTTTGACGGTTTCCTCTGTCTCCTGACCGGGTTTGACTAGGTGCCTAGCGACAATACAATCAAAACTTAATCCAGTGTCAAAAAGACAAGTAGTGGAGGTACCGTTCAAAATTACAGTTCCTCGAGTTGAGGGTCGGTCCCCCTCAGGTTGAGAATCACTGACATTGACTCTACCTTTCGAGGCTGTATGCAAACATCCAATGCGGTTTGCACCGGTTTGTTTGCCCTGATCAGACGTTCCTGGTGTAGGGGTCTTCCCTTTTCCTTGACCTTGGTGGCCGCGCTGCCACGTAGGCTTGTTGGGTTGATCAGAATTTTTGTTGGGGGGGTATCGGGTTTTGTAGAATTTCGATTTTTCCTGGGGAGGTTTCTGGGTATTGTTATCTCGTTGGTTATAATGTTGAGAGGAAGTGGAAGAATAGGATGCCTGTTCTAGATTCTGTTTTCGAGATGGCTCATCGGTGGGTTTACGTTTAGTGCTGGGAAGTTCGGCCATTGCATTGCTATAGCGTTCGGCTTTATTGAGTATGTCTTCAAGCCTGACTGCCCCCTGTTCAGCCAAAAATCTACGTGTTTCATTCGACAAAGTGGATTTTATCTGCTCCACAAGAACAAGTTCGAGGAGTCCCTCATATGAAAGAGGTAGGTCAGATAATTCAATGCACTTTGTCAGATAACCCGTGAGACGTGAAGAGAACTGTGGAAATGTTTCCGTGCTCTCTTTTCGGCTGTTTCTGAACAACTGCAGAAACTTTCGGGCAGTCATCTCAAACTGCTGTAGTAAGGCCTTTTTCAACATGTCGTAATCATGTTGATTCGGTCCCAGCTTTGTGTACACGTCATAAGCATTGCCTTTCAGTGACGTTGAAAGTTTGAGCGCCCAGCGGGTACTCTCTAACCCATAAAGATTCGCGAGTCTCTCGAATTTTTCTAGGTAGCTGTCAATTTTTTTTCGTTAGGGCTAGGAAAAGATTCTAAAGAAAACGACATAGCAGTTAATTGGGCAGATTGAGTACTGGAGAGGTCCATTGATTGAGACTGGGGCGAAGACGGCTCTCCGTTAGTCGAAGTAGAGGCGCCCCGACTCTCTAGAGCCTTAAGCGCCAGTTGATGCTGTCTTTCCTTGTCTCTCTCTCTCTCTCTGCGAGTTTCCATCTCTGCTTCAATTTTCTTCTGTTCCAAAAGACGTTCTTCCGCTTCTTTCTTATCTGCCCTCTCCTGGGCTTCTCTCCTCTCTGTTCTTTCTTTCTCTTCCTTCCTCTCAGCTTCGGCTCTCTGTTGCTTCGCCTTCCTCTCAGCTTCGGCTCTCTGTTGCTCCGCGTCATATATTTCCAATTCCTGGTTAATAAACGCGTTTGCAGCTTCTGCATCTAATCCTGCCTCTTTCGCTTCCAGCCTCAAGATGGACCTCATCTTTATCCTCTCTGCCATTGTTAAAGAATAAGATGAAGTATGCTTAGAGAACTAGTAAGAAGAAACGCGAAAGGGAGGAACTCTGAACCGCTACGAGAAAAAAAACACAAGTACAAATTTACCTGTGTTACCTCCTACCTGTACTGTGCAAACTTATCGCTGCTATTATCTGGCAATTAAGGCTCTAAACGCAAGCGACTATGCCACTAAATGGTAAGTTACACTGGAAAAGAATCTACTATTACTAACAGTAGAGAAAAATTTAAATTAAAACAATTTAAAAGGAAAAAAAAATTTTCCCCTAAATTTTAAATCTCTGACAACAAACTCCGTCCCTAAAGTCAATTATTGAGATGAGACGTTGTTAACTTAATTTTTAAAAATCAGAACAATCCGTCTTTAGCTAAGCTCAACTCTTTTTGACTTCAAAAACCTTAGTGACTGTAAAACAATCACGCAATCCCAGCAACTTTTATAAAGAAAGAAATATAATTATCTCCGCCAGAGGATAATTAAAATAGCAAATATATTTGTTTATCTGTACTTTCTACTGCTGTGGAGAGAAAACAACCCTTAAATATGCTGTGTGGACAACCCAAATACTTAAAGAACGTTTGTCTAGGGGTGTAATTATTTATTTATTTCCCTAATTCACAAAGACAAATCATTCACACTCTACCTAGTTAGACCCAAACTAAATCAGACTCAAAATATCTTTAACCCGGCTATGCGATTGCCTCAAATGTAGCTCAAGATCCCAGAACCAGCCCACAAATATGTGTGCATCAAATGTATCTCAAAATTATCCCAGACGAGCCGGCCAAATATTGTCGTAAATTTATTTTGAGAGAAAAGAGTCGTAGAAATAGTGGTCCGGTTTAGAGTGGAAAATGATGATGGAAAGCTCAGTGATAGAAAATGTAGAGATTTAATAGTTACTTCACAGCGTGCTGGAGGAGAGTAAAGACAGACTTATTTACGACAAATCGTGTCTCTCAATCTTCTCTTTCACTCTCCTGGTCAAACAATTATTTGCCAGTTTTCCAGACTCGCATCTGCGCGCACACCGATTCGGTGTTTTCAAACACACACACGACGTTGATACAAACTATATTAAACGAATAGGGGAAATTTTGGGCTTTGGGTATATCCAACACACAGAACTAAATGAGTTTATGTGATTTTATTCATTTTAAACATCAATCACTAAAAATATCAGATATTACATAAATTATCATAAGTACACAAATGCAAATAACAAATTTGGGAGGGGTGAAGAAGATTGGTATCGACTAAGCCCTTCCCGCTTATTAGACAAAGATAAACCCAGTCCAAAGATAGATAATATCAGGAACACGGGTACGTTAACCTAACAGTAAAGTTAATTACTCTGAAAGAGGTGTTACCAAGTTAGGTATAAGTGATAGAAAAAAAAAACCTGTTCTTCCCAGCTGTTCTTCCCTTTACTAAGCAAATGGAAAGGAGGTGGTTTTAAACAGAGTTAACAAATTATCAACTATCCCACTTAAAGGAACAATGTAGGGTATACAGAAAAGATATATGTTACCAGGTAAGCAAGTTAACAAAATGGTCACACAAAAGAATTAATTTCCTGTCATTCATACACGCGCTAGCAAAGGCCTTCACTCATCTTGCTCTCACTTACCGATTGTGAAAAAATCTTGCACTCCATAGAATAACACAACAGCAGTTACACCTCAACTAAATGTATGAGTGTTTGTTCAAGTTCTAGCCCCAGATTATCGGGTAGGCGGTCAGCACATAAAAGGATCCCGTAATCGCTGGAAAATGAATCTGTAGTTGTGTCTCTTTTCTTAATAACAGTTTCTATGGGAGGGCACGGTCTCTGATACCGGGGTGAGGATGGTGTGGTCTATTTGACTATGCCGCGGATAATAAAATTCTTACGCGTGCTGGTACACTTTATCCGTGAGGTATGGTTTAAGTCCAGTGAGAAAACTAGTCACATCACTGTTCAGGAAATTATGAATTATCTCTCTGTGTCAGTAAACTAACAAAGCTCGGGCCAGTGTTCTTCTTCCCGTTACGTCTTAAGTTGTTTGATGGTGCGTTAAATTTGTCTTTGGGTGTGCTTTCTTTGCTATAAGTTAGATAGCGGAATTCCAAACATAGAATCGCCTCAAAGATTAAAAATTTACACAGTCTCAACAAGTTCTGCGTCAGGGGAACTCTACACACTGTTTATGCTTTGCTTTGCTTAGATTGATTTCTTTATTGCTTTCTTAATGCTGGGATCGCACAGGTTACGATCACTCTGTATGAAAGAAAAAAAAAAACATGTAATATACCGAAAACAAATAACCTTCTGAAGCGCGATGAATTTCCCGTTAAGCCTATTATATATATGCTCGCGTATTTAATTATGTATTTAATAAACACTGCGCGAGTTCTAGTGGTTAAAAACACACATCTATAAAACTAGGACTTAACTGAATTTATTAATTATAAATTCCTTCGCGACTTTAAAAGTTAATTTAAGCATCTATTATCTTTTGAAATAATATAATAGATAGATCATTATATTTAAAACTGGAACTCTTGAGATGGTTTAATTAAATAGATTTAAATTAACACAGAATCCCTTTAAATAGAATGACTGAGCTAGACCACTGATCACTTTACACAATATATATTACCGCTTTGCACAGAAATAGAAATCACTGCAAATATATATAAAATCCAGGGGAAAATCTATAACAAGATTTCAATAAAGCTAGTGCTTCTGTAAAGATCTGGCCAGCGAGTGATAACGTGTCTAGTTCTACATGGTCTATTTAGCTAAAATGAAATGTAAGTTGAGTGGGACATGATAAACTTGACAACTTATTTGATCTCACGAACTTTTGGGGATCTGACCGCCAAATCAAGAGACGAAGCCGCCCCCTGGTCTTCGTATCCGCTCGCTGCTGCCCGTTTCGCTTTCCCCCGTTCGCTCGGTTCCTCGATTGACACCGAGACGCGAAATTAGCGGCAAGCAACTGCGTCTCGTATCAGGGAAAACTACTGTCTTTGATAGCGCCGATAGTCTCCCCTAAGATCCCTCGGTCTGTCTCTTTGATCTCGTCGCTGTATCCTACATGAGTCCCGGTGGAATGCATTCTGGCAAACGAAAAGTTACAACAAATGTTCAGGGGTTCTAATGTTATGAAAAGCTAAAGGTCCCTTTAAATCATCCATCATATCAGGGAAAATTCACTTGTCAAACTAGACGTACGTCACAACCCTAAAACTTAACTTTAATCCTAACCCTAACGACGTGAGTGACTTATCTGGATGGCATCGAATAACCCAACCCACTATCTTCATTTCAACCAAAAATAACCAAACTCAGATTTGTTGCGAAGGTGCGGTAGTATTCAAATTTCTAATGTGCGCGTTGACGGTTCCACGATTATTGAACAAACAAACAACAATTTAACAAGAGCTGATTATAAGGAAAACATCATCATTACTCGGAACATAAGCCTTCAGCAAAGTCCTCGTGTCAGATCTTTCTATGTTTTGCTTAGGTTGAAAGTAAAATAGTGGAACGTCTTCTTAAATGACATTGGTGTATCTCGCCAACGTCGTTAGGGTTAGGCTTAAGTTTATTATCCCTTCTTTATGTTAACCTGTTCGTTATCCCTTTCGTTTCTATTTCCAGTTCTATTCCCTTTGTGTTTTTCGATATCCCAAATCCTCAATTAACCTGCTGATTCCTGGTAATATTATCAACAAGCTTCCTTAGTATTGGTGTTCTTGTCATACCATTACATTCCTTCTATTCTTCGCAAGCTCCTTAGTATTGGTGTTCTTGTCGTACCATTACATTCCTTCTATTCTTCGCAAGCTCCTTAGTAGTGGTGTTCTTGTCATACTATTACATTCCTTCTATTCTTCGCAAGCTCCTTAGTATTGGTGTTCTTGTCACACCATTCTTCTTCTTCTTTGATCCTTAGCCGCCGACCGTCAAAGCAGTCAGTGGCCATCACGCCTAGTGGCGTCTTGTAGGGCAACAACAAATTGATTCCACTTTGCTCGGTAGGTGGCCATCCTTCGTACAGTGCCCCAACTCTGGTTCATTCTTTGCATCTCAGCCTCCACAGTCCTCCGCCAGGTTGTTTTTGGTCGGCCTCTCTTTCGTTTTCCTTCAGGGGTCCAAAGCATAGCTGTTCTTGTGATGGCATCGGGGTCTCTTCTGAGGACATGACCAACCCAGCTCCAGCGTCTGCCAGCTATGATGGTGTGCATGTTCTCTTGCTTGCTACGAGTAAGCAGATCTTGGTTAGTGATGGTATTTGGCCAAAAGATTCTGTGAATTTTTCTTAGGCATGTTGTGTGAAAAGAGGACAATTTCGACATTTCCTTCTCTGTAACTCTCCAGCATTCCGCACCATAGAGAAGCACAGAAAGCACACAGCTCTGATATAATCTTAATTTTGTGCTTGTGCTGTATTGGGAGGACTTCCAGATGTTGTTTAGGCTAAAGAAGGCTGTTCTTGCCTTATTCATTCTGATGTTGATGTCTTTGCCTGCCCCGCCGTCTGGTGTTACTATGCTTCCTAGGTATGTGAAGGTATCTGTCTGTACCAATTGCTGATTCCTTACTGATATGGGCTCAGGGTTGCTCACATTGAGCGTCATGACCTCAGACTTCTTTAAATTGATATTCAAGCCCACCTGCTGGCTAAACTTATTAAGTCTATCCGTTTTTTCCTGGATGTGTTGATGTGAATGTGCTAGTAGTGCAATGTCATCTGCATATTCCAGATCTTCCAATGTAGAAAATGTTGTCCATCTTATTCCTCTTGGACTGCCCTCTGTTGTCTGGCGCATCACCCAGTCTATGACTGTTAAAAATAGAGTGGTTGATAAGGGGCATCCCTGTCGTACTCCTGTCTTCACCTCAAATGTCATACCATTACATTCCTTCTATTCTTCGCAAGCATCCATTTATGAAAGTCTTAAATTCGTGTCTGTTGTCTTTGTTGCTCTCCATGTCAAGGAAATAGTATTCGAAAAGAAATTCTAGAATCAACAACACAATCGTATTAAAAAGTCGCAAGAGAATTTAAAAGCAAACAGACAAATACACACCCTTCCCTTTTTTTGTTGTTGTAGGTTCTAACGTGTGCTCACATGCACATTTTAGGAGCGAATAGCCGTAAACACGTACAAGCAAAAGTCTTATGACCACACACTGCCACAAGGAACCTATTTAAAGATATCGACATGTTTTTGTTTGTTTTCATTTTTGATAAAAAAATATAAAAAATAAAGATAGAACATTTTAAAACCAATCGCACACTTAGAAAATGTTTCGCTATCTAAAATGACGGAGATAATCGGATACTTCGATGCACTTTTCGTCAAGCAACGGCAAATATGATATTCCTTAAATTTATTATAAACGACTGAATGTAAATGTTAATCTAATGCACACTTTATAAGCAAACATAAAACATAAAAATATCCCGAATATGTGTGTAAGTGGGACAAATCAAAACACTGCCAACGTAAACTTTAGAAGAAAAACAAAGATAGAAAACCGTTCATGGAAAAGTCAACACATTTTAAAATGGGAGCTTGAACACATCTCAGTCGCTCGTGACTAAATCCAGAAAAATCCAATACTTTCGTTTTAAGTACACGCCTGACTTCTCAGTGAATCTCTCAAGCGCGACAGACCACTTTGTGTAATAGAGATGAGTTGTTTGAACATAAAACAGTGATACCTCGATAGTAAATGTCAAATTATTTGCTAGTGCGGACACAAGCAGAACGCCTTCTATTTCTAGCAGTGGCGGCTCTAGTATTTTTTTTTCTTTTCCTGGTGGGCATATTCCCATTTTACGAATTTTCTTAATGAAAGTTTGTAAGCAGTGAAATAATCTCACCACCTTTCCGAGAAAACACATAAACAGTGCCACTGCACCGTGAAAGCTAAAGCGAAAACCTATTACAAGAACAAGCATTTCTTTCAATATTTTCATGATGCATTGTTCAATGCGTTAGACTTATTCACACCAGCTTTTCGGGAAGATACGGAATGGCGCGCATTGAACTTTGGGTGAGCGTTATCTTAAGGACCTCTTACAATCATCCTATATGGAGGCCAAATATTTGCTTTGTTCTGATTTCACAGATCTCTTCCCTAGTAACCCGTCAAGAAATGGCTGATAATTTTTATCAATGAGTTTCATAATACAAGAGTCACTTAATCAATTTTCATTTTTTTAAATTTTAACATTCTGTTAAAACTAAAGTCAATGGACTGATTTTTGTTGTCGTTATTAAAAAAATCATCACAGACATTATTTAAATGAACGAGTTTCATTCCACATATAGGCTTATAGTCAAACAATGCCAGCCTTCCTGTTATTTTGAGAGGTCGCCAGTTTTCTGTAATTTTAGTCTTTGCCATGACAATAAACAAAGCATAGAGACAGCCATTTCATTATGTTGGGTCTTTGCTCATGATCAGTTTTCTGTAGCGCTCACGGGAGGAAGGACCCCAGACAATCTTAAAGTATATAATCAGGACACAAGGTATCAAAGCAAAAATTGTATAGATAATCGTAGATTACCAAAAAAATTTATGGTTAAAGAGCTTTTAGGTAATTAGTTAAATTACACTATATTGATCGATTACAACGTCTCAGTCTTCTAAATGTGCGGTAGATGCTGACAATTTAAGTTGTTGTCTTTAATTATTCTTTTGACAGGTATTCATGCTTGTATATAAATAATTGTTACATGCCTTTCTGTAAGGATCGAAGATGACAATATCATACGCAGTGAAAACAGTACAGGTGATTCATCGTCAAGATTACCCAGCAACACAACAATAGTTAAGGAGGCTTGTTATATGTTAGTACCTAAAACATGAAAAGAAGGCATTTTTTAAAGTTCTGATGAGGATAGGCCTCACTATTCCCAGTGAACGATTCGCCACTGATTTCAAGCCAGAACTCGCTCCGAATATCACTTAATATTCATAGACTCCGAAGCGTCATCGGAAGCAGCTGAAAGATTTCTTTCGAAAGATTTTGATTGACAGCGGTCGGTCACGCAAGCTTCGTCACGCCACATATATCGTAAGGGTTAACGTAGTTTTATGCCTTACAGGTCAAAATCAAACGGTTTAAATGAAGAACAATGGGCCCTCTGTACGACTGGGCCTTATAAAAGAATTCGGAGACACTGTAAAAAGGGGCAAGGGTTAGGGTTGTGTTTAGGAATCCTAAACTTAATCCTAAACCCTAACAATAATCCTAATCTTAAAACGACGTCGGCGACATATTTGTATCACATCAAAGAATAGGGCCCACTATTTTTCATTTCAACCAGATATAATATATTTTTTTAAAACTTGTTTTTCTCTCCAGGCACAGGAAGTCTGTCTGAGTAATTTAATGTTAAGATAACACGTTATCGTGTTGTGATATCAGGGGCATCCAAAAATAAAGCTGCCGAATAAAGTTATTTCTAGTGTTGTATTTTGTGTATGAAGCCCGATTGGCAAGGTGATTTGTGCAATTCCCAATCACAGAAAAGTTCGGAACCTGGTCGCATCAAGCTGCAGTTTACTTAGCTGTAAATGGGCATCTGACTTTATTCTTGAGTTAGGGAAGGAAAAGGCAAAACTGGTCACCTCATGTTATAAAGCGGGTCCTAGTTCGTGGTCTCTAATACTTCACACCTCTAAGGCACTACCTTTACCTGTATCAGTGACGCGGCTTACAGACTCATATTTTTGGTTGCGTCAATGACGCAGCATACACATGTTAATATTTTAAAACACGCGAGGGAGATTATGAATTTAAACCCCTCAACCCAGATAGTGCTAAAGAGCTTTCGAATGGTTTGATTTGAGAGCAGGAATACACACTGACTTTCATTGGAAAATTCGTCGGAAGTACAATCTGGGATTTGAACTGAGAAATGGGAATATATAATAGCGAAATCGGAGACCCAAATCAGACTGCATGCCTCGTGAAGCCCGCTATTCACCAAAGCCAGAGAAAGAAGGATCGGACTAAGGATTACAAAATTATAAGTAACAGATTAGAAGTATTTGGGCAACTTTAAAACTTAAAAGCAAAGCCGCATTTATAAATACAAAGACTGGAAACTTAAGGGACCAGGACAGTATTTGGGCAACTCTGAAATTTAAAACTAAACCTGCATATTAAATACGAAGTCTGGAAACCTAAGGAATCAGATCACCCTTCATAAGAGGATTACTTAAGTTTTCCAGACCAAGTGATTCGCAGAACACCCGTAATAAGAGGACTACTAACATTTCCCAGACCAAATGATTCACAGAACACCCGTCATAAGAGGACTACTAACATTTCCTAGAGCAAGTGATTCACAGAACACCCGCCATAAGAGGATTACTATAATTTCCCAGACCAAGTGATTCGAAGCATCTAATAAAATGATGTGTCCATTCTAAACTGTGCGATGAGATTGTATTTCCAAAGGTTACTTTAAGGTAAGTGTAAACATTTATTTTACAAATGTGAATGATTTACATCTATTGAGCTAATTTTTATAAAAAGGGAATTTCGCTGGATTTACACCTGCTGGGTTCTTGAACGGGCTATAACCATTGCTTAATTCTTCATAAAAGACGGCGGACCGATAATAAGTTAACAATTGCTCAGCCAATGCAGCATTGTTCTTGACTTCGGAAATATCTTATGAAACTCCCTTGAGATAGAAGCGTCTTTACCCTTCAATCTAAAACTCAGCCAAGAGTAATCTTGTGCGAAGGTAGACACCTTTGACGACCCATTTTAGATACTCTTGCGTTTTGGCTACTGGTGAAACACTACTGCAGAGCTAAGGGGAGGCAATCCGTGACACGCAGTTTACACCCTAATATTATTGGTTGTATCAATGACGCAGCTCACACTCCAATATAATTGATGGTACCAACGACGTAGCATACACATTTGCTTATATCAATTACACGGCTTACACACTAATATAATTGGTTGTATCAATGACGCGGCTTAAACACTAATATAATTGTTATATGAATTTATAAATAGATTTACAGAGAGATAGCAGGCCGAAGGGCAAGACTGGTAGACCGCGATGCACATAGACAGAAAATTAGGGTGTGTGGGTTGATGGACGGACAGACAGGTAAGCAGACAGAGGGCTGAAATGGCAGGAGGGCATTCAAAGTGGCAGGTTGGTAGTGAATAAGATAGAAAAATAGATGATGGATAGTTAAATAGACATTCAGATAAGCAGACAAACAGGGAGACCGAGATATAGATAGATAGATAGATAGACAGACAGACAGACAGATAGATAGATAGATAGATAGATAGATAGATAGATAGATAGATAGATAGATAGATAGATAGATAGATAGATAGATAGATAGATAGATAGATAGATAGAGCCGTTACTGCATCTAGTCCATGTGCAGGTAGCCTGTACCAAAGCATTCATGTGCTTTTGCAGCAGTGGTTCCTATGACGATTTGTTTTACACGACGAGATTGTCAACCACATAGTTGCCTCACACGACTTTTACAAAACGCACGAGGGAGCTATAGCCCTACGTACTCTGTTTACTTTCAGAGACTTCAGGCAACTACCACGGGCAGATAATTATACTGCAAACAAATGATTACTGAGCGGTAGCTTGTCCAAGCAGTTAGAGTGCTTTCCCATCGACAGTATCGTTACCAGGGTTTTGGGATCAAAGCTGTAAATGGGCTCTTGACTCTGCTCTGGAGTTGGGGAAAGTAAAGGCAGCGAGGAAGGGAAATAGCTACCCCCACCCACGTCATAAATCTGTATTTAGTATGTAGCACTTCACTCCTCTCCGGCAGTATCTGCTTTGGGGCTATATAAATAGGTTGAGGTACCATATCACAAGTACAGGATTGATCCAACAGATCTCTGCTCCTGAGGCACCAGCCCAATGACAGCTAAACATCTGCTCCAGTCCTGCCAAACTTACAGCAGTGAGCGGAGTAGTATATGACAACAACCCATTTCTCTCCACAGAAAGCTACTTGGAGATGTCATATATATATATGTGTGTGTGTGTGTTTATTACTATATATATATATATATATATATATATATATATATATATATATATATATATATATATATATATATATATATATATATATATACAGTGGCGGTTCCAGGGGGTTGTCATTGGGGGTGCTGCACTGTTTATTCATTTCTTCCTTCCTCGTTCGTCCTTAAAAGGACGGTGGTTGCGTTGTGTCTGTTTACGCCTAAGCTGTGATACCTGCACCTTTCGGTCGACACATCCGACTTCTGCACGGCATTTTTGGGGACCGGGTTTGCCTTCCCACTGCGATCCCTACTCGCTCAGCCAGACTGTAGTGATGCAATCTGTTTCCAGGACCACCACGTGGAGGTGGAGTAGGGTCTTGACCAGCTCTGGTTCGCTGATCCTGATGCAAGCAGTCAAGCTATGGGTCGCTGACTGCATTCTCTATTGCTGCATCTTTGGGTCCCTGTTCATTCATTAACAATACTGTACATAATACTCACAAATTGTGACCACCATGTGAAATATCAACCCAGACACAAATGATTAGTGTCTTATCTCATCTAAAATCTGTCAAGAAGTTCTGAAAAGTTATTTTAAAAGTTTACTGCACCTAGGAATAATCATTGTCAGTCGTAGCAGCTTCCCGAGTCTCAAACCGGTTACACGGATATGTATGCTACTATTTCTCGTGTTTAAAATTGTCATTGTAACTTCCCTTTAATTTGCTCATTGCACTTGAGCTGTGGATGGCTGCAGCTCTGGTTAAAAAATTCAAACCAATCGTAATTCGCCTCTAGCTGTGTGTATAACAAGCATTCGCTTATAAGAGGTCAAGGTCACTTGAGCTGTAATCGTTTGCAGCACTTTTCCCCAATACGGTGTTAGATAATTTTTTTTTTTTTGTATTTAACCCTTCCGGTGTAACCTCAATTTTTTGGTCTGTCCGTATTATGTATTATAATGTAGTAGAGACAGCAGTATGCAGTCCTTTTCTTAGGGAGTGCTGCAGCTCAACAGCTCTTTAAAGAAAGCCGCCACTGTGTATATATATATATATATATATATATATATATATATATATATATATATATATATATATATATATATATATATATATATATATATATATATATATATATATATATATATATATATATATATATATATATATATATATATATATATATATATATATATATATATATATATATATATATACAGGGTGTCCATAAAGTCTCTTTACAATTTAAACAAGTTATTACAAAGGCAATTGATGAGATATCTTAATCAGATTTATTCTATGTACTCAGTGGTTATTAAAGTTTTTAATCACATACCATAATCTAGTCTAAGGGCATTAATCCAGGTTTTTGTTGGGATGATTGTTGACAGGGTAGTGATCTCACTTGTCTGTTATGTCTGTGGTCTCTTTTGAAAACCGATGTCAGTTTTGCCTGATATGGTTTCAAACCGTCTACTTTGAGCGATGCTCAAAAGGTCTGGCGTCTCAGTGCGCATGCGTGACTTGTGGCGCGATTTTGGTGGAAGCCATTACCGACTAGAGTATCGGGCGGTGTTTAAGAGAGTCAAGATGTCTCTTGATAAGTCCTCTGTGGTTCGACAAGATGTCGTATATTATTTAATGTGTATTCTTAGCGCCTTGGAGGCGATGTGAGTGTGGTTATATTTATTCTGAAGGGACAGAAGGTAATTGACTCTTTGAACTGTTTCCCTTATTGATAGAATCTTCATGACTCGTATTATCGATAGTTTATGATTCTTTCCCTGAGCGGGAAAAACGTACCACCAAGTATCCTTGAAAGGAAGCTCACTATGTATTCTGATTATGCACTAGGCTGGTGCATGCCCGAAGTATATATATCTATATTGTTCTGTATCCCGCATAGCGGCGATACTGATTATACAAGGTGGGATTCCCCTTGTTTGATGAAGAATCACCCGGAGGCCATTTGAACTGTGAGTCCTCCATTTCGTACGGCCTGTTGGAGACATCTGATATCTGACTTACTGATGTCAGAGTAGAGTTTTGTTAAACTCACATAGGGGATATATCTTCCCTGAAGCTGATGATTGAGAACATTGTACGAGATCAGCTTTACTAAATTCATGCATAGCTGGATGATGACTGTATTAATATATCATGACCTGTTCAATGACTGTTGATATTAATGTCGGCATACCGGCCGCCGGTGGTGCAATAAAGTCCTGTAAACGTCAGAGCTGTTCAAGAACTCTATGAATTCATACCTGTGTAATTATAGAGAGTGTGATGTTATGTTCCTGCTTACTTTCTACTTCCACGAACTTTCAACACGCATTCGCAAAACAAAACATTGAGATTTACTCAAGACAACACATTAAGACAAGCTACACGAATGCCAGCATTGTTGCGTCCAACCAAGGACTGTACCGCTCATGTCAGCCTGTATTGAGCTGATTCATACTTATACTGCTACTGGTCATTCGTGTACATTCTACATTTAATATTTACATTGGCCAATCTGTATCTATGCTATTTGGGTCACGGGCACCCGTCACACTTCAACGCATACGGTGACGTTCAAGACTATTGACATTGTCGAGCCAGACACAATTAAGAGACGGCTCGTACACTACTACTGGCCTTCAATAGTATTTCCACTGATACACCTTTAACATTTATTACCGCCCTAAAAACACCCTTAACAATGACCTTCAACCAACCATCATTTTCCAGCAAGATGGTGCACCACCACATTGGGGACTGCATGTTCGTGGGTTCCTAAATCAAACATTTCCAGACCGGTGGATTGGAAGGGATGGCTCAATTCTATATTATTTCCATTCGCTTTCAACGCATGAGGTGTGTGAAAAATACAGCGTTCAGACGGGGCGTTTCCTTTTTGGTATTTCTTAAAAGACAGAATGTTAATAGACTAGATGACCTATATTTTGGTGTATTCATGTGCTGATTTTCTAACCTCTGCTCGTCAACATGCATGAACTTTTTTTTTTTTTTTTGAAACTAGAAAATAGTCTTCAGTTGATTGGCTTAGCCTTTCCACATGTAAGCCTACCTTGCCGTTGGTTGGAGAGCTTGAGTGCCCCAATGATCCCGGGAGCTATGCCGGCGGGAGTTTTACTCCTGGCAGGGTCACCCAAGCCGGACAGGTCCTTGGTGAGGGGCCAGACAAAATGGGCTGAGGAGTGGGTGGAACCCTATAGGTGTAGATGCAGAACCCACCGGCGAGTGGTACATGCTCTGGTCTGCACCAATCCACTCCCACTTCATGGGTTAAATGCTTTCTTGCCTCATTCTTCACTGTTTGTCGTCTATCGGGTGTAGTTTGGGACCCCTTACGGTGTAGGCGCAGTACCCACCGGCGAATGGACCATGCTCTGGCCAGCATCAACCCAAACCCCAGGCATGGGTTAAATCCCGGTAGATGAAGCTCGTAAGCCTTGGAAGGTAGTTCGTCTAGGAGAAGGAAAACTCTGATTTTAAACCACCTGCTGCCTTGCAGGTAGGCTGGGGACAGTCAAGGGCTAAGGAACGCAACCCTACAGAAACGCCTGTTGAAATCGCATGCACTGGGCTACATGCTAAACGAAACAGTGCAACTTACTTCGCCTAATGAAGATGTCACGAATACAATTTAAGCGTTGTGGTGCTCGTCCCGTGGAGTCCCGCCAGGAGGCGAGAGTATCACCAGTACCATTCCTGGAGAAAATCTACGGAGATATCAACAGCCTCAGGCTGACCACTGCTTTCTTTGAACTTATTCAAGTTGACATCTGAGGGTGAACGAAGAAGAAGAAGATTGGCTTAGCGGTTAGAGTGTTTTCCTTTCGCGGGAAATTGTCAACCAGACCACAAGGTCATTTATATTTAGACTTGCACCCTAATATTGGACATCTCCAATTAAAAAAAAAATATTCCTTTCTTGAGAAAGTTACCAGTCCCAGAATGAATACCTGTGTAGCATCACGCTCCATTCTACCCAGTTGTAAATGGGTACCATACTCTGCTCCAAAGTTAGTGAAGGTGGCGTGGAAAGGAAATAGTCTACCCCCCATGAAGCTGGATTTACTTTGGTGAAGTCTCTAACACTTCACTCCCCTACGACAGTATCTGCTATGGGACTACCTTTAACCTTTTTGTTTACCTTTAACCTTTTTGTTTATCTCCACAAGCCTTCCAGTATTTTCCAGGTGCGTGTAGATATGTACGCATGAGCATAAAACCGTCTATAGGTATACACATCATCATCATGTGTCAAATCAAGGTGTCCTATTATAGATTATCCTCATCATTTTTCTTTGCTCACCTTCTGGAGCGTGAGCCAATTCGGCAGCTGATTTTCTTGCAAAAGACCTACTTCAAACATTCACACTCTATTACAGTGATGGTTTATGTAACAATGTGTTTTAGGTGATGAGGTGGACAGCTTCATACACACCCTCATATTTAGTCGCCTAGTACGACGTACTTGAGGGAGAAGTGGTTCTATTCTTTATTTGTCTCAAAAGAGATTGGCGGGACAGGTGTCATATGCCAAGTGGCATTTGAATGTACAATTATGTGAGCAAAAGTCTACATTCTGTACTAACGTTTCAGTTTTTCACACGCTCCAAAATACCTTGTCATGGTACCCTAGATCTGGTCAGAACTTTGCACCTGTCTTCTCTTTTTCTATTGGCCATGGCTTTTTCATATTGTCACCGGATTTACCAAGGCCTTGCTTCTAACTGTAGGAGCCATACATTATTTCTGTCTTAGTTTTATGCTTGTTATCGGTGCTTTGGTCGTAATGTTTGCTCCAATATTGTTTCATGAGATTTCTTTGCATCAGATGACACGCAAAGCATTCTTTTAAGAACCCCACAGCTGTGGTTGCAATTGGTTGTGAGGAACAGATCCTACGTCTCGTCGCTTTCGTTGCACTTCCACTGTTACAGTTGTTAGTGTGCGTGTATGTGTGTGTATTTGTGTGTATGTATGTGTTTTTAGTAAACCCGTTTTAGTGCGGTTTTTTTTCATTTAATTTCTGTTGCGCCCTGTTTTGTAGTCTGTATGAGTGCTCCACAAGAACTGAAT
>JAMPIV010011389.1:185000-193519 GCA_024509875.1 Oreohelix idahoensis
GCTGGTGGAGAGAAAAGATCAAGTACTGTACATTGTTAATCTACCAGCTCGGAATCCATACTGTTACCCTGGATATATGCGCTCACATAACTTGTGTAGTCGCCTTAAGATGACCTTATGAACAATACTAAGAAGAGGGATGCCTCTGTAGTTATTGCAATCACTTCTGCCCCCTTTATTTTTATATAGTGTTACAATCTTGGCATCTCACATGCCTCTTTCCAGCACTGGCACAGTTTTATTATCAGGGGATGTAATAGTGTGCTCTTACTTCATTTGATTAAATCGGGAGGAATCCCATCGCTGCCTGGGGTTTGTCAGGGCTGTTTGCGCTGCGGTCTGAATGCTCTCGCTGAGCTGGAGCCAATAGTCATTTGCACCGTCGAGCAGTCTGTTGGACTTTGCTTCTCGTAGCCTTCAAGATCTCTAGGGTTCTAGCACTCGTGAACGTCTGTATTCAATCGCAGCACTTCGGTTAGCTTCAGCGCCAGGTGCCATCACATCTGATGAAGCATCAAACCAGTCATTTGACTTCGCTGTTTTCTTACCAAACGTAGCAAGCGAAGTACTTTGAATGGTGTTCCGCAGGTGCTCACAGTTCTCTGTAACAGTATCACCATGCTGTGGGCTACTGAATGCTTTCTTGAAGGTCATGTTAAATTGAGCAATCATGACAGTGTCTGACATCTTGCTGATATTGATGCGTTGTTTCCTTTCATGTCTGACACGATGGAGTTTTCTTGGTTGTTCTCTGATTTTGCAGCAAACCAAGGAGTGGTCTTTATCACTGTCTGCACTATTGTACAAGCGCGTGGAGAGCACGGACTTGAAGTGGCCTTCTGACAAGAATCAGATCCAGTTAGTGTCAGTGCTTCGATCATGGGTGTCTCCTTGACACCTTATGCTTGGGTTTACTCTGAAAATAGGTGTTGGTCACGCAGAGGTCATGATGGACACACAACTTCAAGAGCCGTTGTCCATTTTCATTCCTCTTGTCAATAACAAACCTGCCCAGACATGAAGGCGATGAAACATTATCGGCACCCACTCCAGCGTTAAAGTCACCAAGGAGAACAAGTTGCTCTTGCCTAGGTTCTGATCCATTCTCACCTGATTCAACCATTTAAGTTTGTGAATTTTTGACCGCAAAACCTACTCCGTGTTTTCTAATGTTATTAAGGTATTTCCCTTGCCATAAAATGTGTAGTCCTTCTCGCTCACCATTCCAGGGCCTGCCAGGCGCGTTTCTTAAAGTGCAGCTACATCTACCTGGAGTCGTTTAAGTTCGTCGTTGGTAATGGCTGTCTTCCTGACATCATTTATTTCCTGTAGGTTTTCGGATCGTCCAGTCAACATAATCCGAACGTTCTAACATCCCAATCTGATAGTTGGTTTCTTTCCACTATTTCTTGTTTTGTGATTTTTGCTTGGTGCGAAATTTTCTGTTCAAAGTTCGGACTTGACCCTAATCCCCATGCAACCAATGGGGAAAACAGACAGGGCGAGACAATACCTAATTGACAGGGGCTGCTCAGCTTGAAGCGGGCGGTAGCTGTCCAGTTAGATCCTAGAACCTCTCCCACTGTCGGAAGTAGCCCCTGACGCCATGCCTTACGCCAATAGGGCAATATGCTTACACCTGGTAACTGCTACTTCCCGTGTTGTGTCGACAGCATAAAGTGAAGCTGGAGTGTCATCTCCAGGGCGCAAGCTTGGGCACAGATATATGGAGATCAAGCTATTACCCATGCAGCGTGTTCCCCCTCTCCTAGCAGTCGGTAGGCCTAAAGGAACGGCAGTAGCCGATATAGTTCGGTACAAGCCACGTCGCAGGAGTTGCCAGAATAATGTCGAGGGACTCCAACTCCGGATTTAACCTCGCTCACATCCTTTGTTACTAACTAATGTTAAATAAGCATTCACTACCCTTGGTCCACGGGGAGCACGGCTCTTCAGCAATTTCATGTCACGATTCCTGTCCTATGTCATCTATTCATGGTCTCCCCACGTCTTTTTTAAATCACTCTCAAGCCTATCACCAGTTCCCTGCTATATAGGTTTGTTGGTCTCCTTCTTCCCTTCTACATAGGTTTGTTGGTCTCTTTCTTCCCTTCTACATAGGTTTGTTGGTCTCCTTCTACATAGGTTTGTTGGTCTACTTCTTCCCTTCTACATAAGTTTGTTGGTCTCCTTCCTCATAGGTTTGTGGTGTCCTTCTTCCCTTCTACATAGGTTTGTTGGTCTCCTTCTTCCCTTCTAACTAGGTTTGTTGGTGTCCTTCTACATAGGTTTGTTGGTGTCCTTCTTCCCTTCTACATAGGTTTGTTGGTGTCCTTCTTCCCTTCTACATAGGTTTGTTGGTCTCCTTCTTCCCTTCTACATAGGTTTGTTGGTCTCCTTCTACATAGGTTTGTTGATCTACTTCTTCACTTCTACACATGTTTGTTGGTCTCCTTCTACATAGGTTTGTTGGTCTGCTTCTTCCCTTCTACATAGGTTTGTTGGTCTCCTTCTACATAGGTTTGTTGGTCTCCTTCTTCCCTTCTACATAGGTTTGTTGGTCTTCTTCCCTTCTACATAGGTTTATTGGTCTCCTTCTACATAGGTTTGTTGGTCTCTTTCTACATAGGTTTGTTGGTCTCCTTCTACATAGGTTTGTTGGTCTCCTTCCTCCCTTCTACATAGGTTTGTTGGTCTCCTTCTTCCCTTCTACATAGGTTTGTTGGGCTCCTTCTACATAGGTTTGTTGGTCTCCTTCCTCCCTTCTACATAGGTTTGTTGGTCTCCTTCTTCCCTTCTACATAGGTTTGTTCGTCTCCTTCAACATAGGTTTGTTGGTCTCCTTCTTCCCTTCTACATAGGTTTGTTGGTCTCCTTCTTCCCTTCTACATAGGTTTGGTGGTCTCCTTCCTCCCTTCTACATAGGTTTGTTGGTCTCCTTCTTCCCTTCTACATAGGTTTGTTGGTCTCCTTCTTTCCTTCTACATAGGTTTGTTGGTCTCATACTACATAGGTTTGTTGGTTTCTTCCTCCCTTCTACATAGGTTTGTTGGTCTCCTTCCTCTCTTCTACATAGGTTTAGTTGGTCTCCTTCCTCCCTTCTACATAGGTTTGTTGGCCTCCTTCTTCCCTTCTACATAGGTTTGTTGCACTCCTTCTTCCCTTCTACATAGGTTTGTTGTTCTTCTTCCTCCCTTCTACATAGGTTTGTTGGTCTCCTTCTTCCCTTCTACATAGGTTTGTTGGTCTCCTTCTTCCCTTCTACATAGGTTTGTTCGTCTCCTTCTACATAGGTTTGTTGGTCTCTTTCTACATAGGTTTGTTGGTCTCCTTCTACATAGGTTTGTTGTTCTCCTTCCTCCCTTCTACATAGGTTTGTTGGTCTCCTTCTTCCCTTCTACATAGGTTTGGTGGTCTCCTTCTACATAGGTTTGTTGGATTCCTTCCTCCCTTCTACATAGGTTTGTTGGTCTCCTTCTTCCCTTCTACATAGGTTTGTTCGTCTCCTTCTACATAGGATTGTTGGTTTCCTTCTTCCCTTCTACATAGGTTTGTTGGTCTCCTTCTTCCCTTCTACATAGTGTGGCCGGGGGAGTGGACGGGAACGGCACCAAATCAAGTTAGATGTAACCGGGCTTGGTCACGGTGACAAATCAAGTCTAGTGTGACAGGGTGAGAATGGAGTGGAATCTTTTATCAATGTTCATCTGTTGTTTTACTGGCGACTGCCAGAGGTGGTGATTGCAGAATAGGAATTGGAACATAACCCAGGTGATTCTTTTGGAGACTCGTAACTGTGTTTATGTTTTAGGCTGCATGATCGTCGAAAATATGGTAACATTCTTTTCTCTATTACCTGATGTAAACAAACGACACTTCCTACTGACGTTCAGGAAATAAGTTCAAGCTGGATTAAATATGAATGAACACCTTTATTAAGTGGCTGCACACTCTGACAACTTCATAATAGTTCATAAATGCATGTGCTTCTGTGGTATACAAACCAGTCATCCCAAGAAATAACACACAGCCATCGAACTTACAAGATGGTCCAAACCCCAAAATCACTGCCTCGCTCGTCTCGTGCCTAAAACCAACTCACTTAACCCCCTTCTCTCAACCCATCACTTCCGTCCTAGCTACTGAGCAATTCGACCCCAAGTTCGATGACGTCATTCCTGAACACTTTAATTAAATCACTCATAGGATTTGTGACTAGTGCTATTACACTAACTAGAAACGCTCAAATACTTAGTGTTAAATCTTGCTAAGTATTCTTACCCTAACTATAATTAAGTGGCAGCACCTTAGTGTTAATTCGACGTAACAGTCCGTACTGTCACAATAGGTTTGGTGGTCTCCTTCCTCCCTTCTACATATAATTGTTGGTCTCCTTCTTCCCTTCTATATAGGTTTGTTGGTCTCATTCTTCCCTTCAACATAGGTTTGTTGGTCTCCTTCTTCCCTTCTACATAAGTTTGTTGGTCTCCTTCTTCCCTTCTACATAGGTTTGTTGGTCTCCTTCTTCCCTTCTACATAGAATTGTTGGTCTCCTTCTTCCCTTCTACATAGGTTTGTTGGTCTCATTCTTCCCTTCAACATAGGTTTGTTGGTCTCCTTCTTCCCTTCTACTTTGTTTGTTGGTCTCCTTCTTTCCTTCTACATAGGTTTGTTGGTCTCCTTCTTCCCTTCTACTTTGTTTGTTGGTCTCCTTCTTTCCTTCTACATAGGTTTGTTGGTCTCATACTACATAGGTTTGTTGGTTTCTTCCTCCCTTCTACATAGGTTTGTTGGTCTCCTTCCTCTCTTCTACATAGGTTTAGTTGGTCTCCTTCCTCCCTTCTACATAGGTTTGTTGGCCTCCTTCTTCCCTTCTACATAGGTTTGTTGCATTCCTTCTTCCCTTCTACATAATAGGTTTGTTGTTCTTCTTCCTCCCTTCTACATAGGTTTGTTTGTCTCCTTCTTCCCGTCTACATACGTTTGTTCGTCTCCTTCTTACCTTCTACATTGGTTTGTTGGTCTTCTTCTACATAGGTTTGTTGGTCTCCTTCCTCCCTTCTATATAGGTTTGTTGGCCTCCTTCTTCCATTCTACATAGGTTTGTTGGTCTCCTTCTTCCCTTCTACATAGGTTTGTTGGTCTACTTCTTCCCTTTGTAGTGAATTTCTAAAAACAATATCTAAATTAATATATATATAACAATATCGGGCATAAAGGAAAAGATAAGAAAGTACAAAAGAATTTTATACGAGAACTGTTGGTATCGCCTCCGCCGTCAGATTATTATTTGCTAACGCATAAGACGAACAAAACGGTACCCAATTTTTGACATAATCACTTTTCCTAGTTCTAAGAAAATTGTGCCTAAAAATGCATTGTGGAACGAGGAGGGGCAAGGAAAGATAAAATGCTAATACGTTTCGCATTGATTTTAAACTAAAAGCCAACTATAGCAAGTGGCAAGCCTTGCCATAGGAGGTTTCCCCGAAATACGACGAAAAAGTTAGAACATGTAGACACCTCGTGTCACAAAAACAACCTTAGCTCTTATTTCAAAGGACGTAATTAGGACGTAAATAGAGACGACAGCACATGGAAAAGAATTGAACGTGTAGTAGACTAAAAATAAACACACTAACATAGAAAAAAAAAAACTCTGTACTTCTGAACCAAGCCAACTGGTCCCATATAAATTATATATTCGTGTGCCTTAGGACTTGCTGACAAAGAATATGGTAATAATTACGCAAATAGTCCATTAATTAACTAATTATAGCCATAATACTATAGTGGACCCGACCAGACTGTCAAGTAAAGATCATGCCTGCTTACAATTTTTTATGGCATGTTTTGAAAAAACGACTTTGGGTAAATGAGGTTAAAAGGTACGGGATATTTGATTGGTTGGATTTTAAAGGAAGGCGAAGTATGATTGGTTGACCAAAAACTAAAAATATATTTGCCTTGAAACATATTGAGAGTCGTTATTTGAAACGATAGATTCAAAATTAAATGTAAACATGGTCCCATTGGACAAAGCAGTAGATATAGGCACGAAACGGGGACTGTTCCCTGCCATTACAAGAAAATTTTGTGCAACGCAAAATCGATGAGAGCAGGCGGAGAAATGGGTAATGTTCACCCTTAGCCCCACCGATGTCCTATTGTAACTTTTCGTTTACTTTGTACATCGACTTTAAGCAAACATTCGTACGACTTTAAGCAAACATTCGTACGATATCCATATCGACTTTTTAATCAAGATTTAATGCGTTTCTGTCGCTGCAGCATAGGCTACTTGTTTGTGCCGCGTACTTGTTGTTTAGTTATATACAACTAATATTTCGCACAGCGCTAAAGCTAAATATTTCGCAACACCATAAATTAGTAAGTACAGTATCATAAGATTATGATCGTTATTGTACTTTCAATAATTATTTATTGCGACTTGTTAACACAGTGACGTGATAATTAGGATATATAAGCGTCCGATCGACAGAGTTGTTACAGCGCTGGTCTCTCGTGGCTAAGGTTCGATTCATGGTATCATCGCGCTCCAGTCTACCCAGCTGTAAATGGATACCTGACTTTGCTCTTGAGTTAGGGAAGGAAAAGTATCGAGGAAGGGAACTAGTCACACCCCACCTCTTGATGCTGGACCTAGTATAGTGAAGTCTCTAACACTTCATTCTCCTACGGCAGTATCTGCTATGGGAATACCTTTACCTTTTTATATATATGCTCTTTAATAATTATAATCACAGTGTTTTATACATATATTTATATATATATATATATAATCACACTTTGATTATAATTATTAAAGAGAGTCAGAGGTAAACCAAAAAAAAAACACACACACACACACACAGACAAGATAACTAGATACAGAACTGAAAAAGAAGAGGAATTCGTGGAAAGACCTCGCGCGAAAGGCATCTGACAGGAGGATTTGGCATGCGTTTGTTGAAGGCCTATGCTCCTTAGGGAGCTAACAGGTATTTTTAAATATTTCTGTATGTTTTAAAGTCAATACATGTCATTATCTTACAAACAAATTAATTATATTTATTTATTAATTTTGTAACGTTGTGATTATAATTATTTACTGTCGTGACCACCGGAGGAACATCATTTGTGCTATTGGTATTTCGTACGAATGTTTCCTTACTTGTAAACTCCAATTCCAAGTACAAAGTAAACGAAAAGTTACAATAGGACATCGGTGGGGCTAAGGGCGAACATTACCGAGAAATGTTCTAACAAAGGAAAAGCCTGGACATATGGGCAGATCGAAAATGTGCCATATTGCCTAGTCCTCGTTTTACTTGTGTTATTTCCTTGCATCTGTGGTATGATTGATTTTCTTAATATTTTATTTAAAATAAAATTTGAAAGTGAGATACTAACATACGATTATAAGTAAGTGAGTCTATGGCAGACTCAAAACAGAGTCTAGAGATAGATCCAGCATATGAAAGACTATCAGAGAGGTGTAGACCAACTAAATTATATAGGATTATCATCAGGAGCATAATACCTATCCTATGGTATGGACAACAGATTATTGCTGGAATTGCAGAGGCGTTGTAACTATTAGGGGAGAGGAGTACTGGTATACCTGGTCACATCAAAAGAAACTGGTGAAAGGGATTGTCGTAAAGAGCTGATCTTGCATGTTTGTTTGTAATGTGCCTGTCCTGGTTGTTGAGTATTAGTGTAGGCTGTTGATTACGAAGGAGGCATATCCTTCTGATTTCAGAGGTTTTTGGTTGCTGTCAATAACTGGTGCCAGACTACAGTGGGCCGATATATTCATGTCACAGTCTTGCCTTTTTCTGAGACAACTGTAAACCACCATCATTCGTGAAGAAGTGGGAGCTGAAGGTTGTCGTTCAGCGAAGTGCAGGAAGATTCCTACAGCATATTACCAAGTTAGGTGCATGTTTCGGCACCTGATCGCTCAACTAACATTATATTAGAAAAGAGACTGGGAATAGTGATATAAACATTCCATCAGTGTCCATAAAAACTTACAAACAACATGCAGAGATGATGATAATAAACACTCAACCAGTGTATACTAGAAGTCACCTCAGTTAAACAATACAACTACACCCTTATATAATAATATGTGTATTATGATCAGATGATCCATTGTGTAAATTGATTGATGTAATTAATTTCTATGATTTCACTATTGATTGTCAGTCCTGATTCCAATTAAATCAGATTCAGGACAATAAATTGAAAAACCTTAACTTTCAACCACTGACTTACTAAAGATAGTCTTTTAAAGTGTAGTTTGTATGTGATTGTCGTGGTATTGTGGTGTTGTATTAGATAAAAAATAATTTTGTGTAAGTGGTTACCATAATAACAAAAAACACTCGGTAAAAGCAACTAAGATTTTCTAACAATTATATTTCTTTAAAAATCTAACTTTTAAAAAATTTCTTTTACAAACCACCCATACTGTAATCTAACATATCATTAAAATCACACACACCCCAAAA
>JAMPIV010011390.1:0-36170 GCA_024509875.1 Oreohelix idahoensis
CCGCATTGGTGTTTCCATGGTCCACCAGGAGCAAACAGGGAAACACTTGTCTCAATGTGCCTTACGCATCCTGGCGTGACTCTAATCTCACCAGATATCTAAATGACTATTCTCACTTCAAAGTAACCACTAAAGATAAACAGTAGGATTATGATAAGTAGGCTATCGTGAAATACTGTGGTAAAGTGGGATGTTATAAATATTTATAGGGGACTTAGTGTACTGACTGAGATCAGCTGTGAAGGTATCTGTATCTAATAAGTGTGGTGTATTACAAATGACCTTACTTGCTACCACATTTATACCTCAGTCAGAATTATTCTGGAATATTGTGATGACTACGTTAAATGTCTAGGGTTATGAAATTGATGAAGTGTAAGTCACAACAACAACATACAGATAAACAATTCAATTTATTCCACAACACTTTACAACACTGTGACACTCACACACATATAACACTCTATAAGACTATCTTAAATGAGTCAAGTGTTTAAGTTTAAAAATATATGTATTAATTCTTTCAATAATGGGTATCCTGATTCAACTACACAGTGAACCAGGAAACACATTAAAATGTAATTACAAGTATTATGTACACAGTTTATATATATGAACTTTGTATTGACATAGTTTATTATTATTATTCTATGTGTGTAATTTGTGCAGTAGTAATATGAGGTAATACTGGTTTTGTTCAAGCTTGGTTGTTGTTTTTCATCATGACTTCAAGTGATTGATTATCGGGGAAATAGTATTGGAAAAAGTTCACAGTTCCTGTCATTTGAACCAATTAATTGTCCCTCTGTGTTTACTAAAATGTCAATTTTTGAGGGGGCACATAATGTTGAGCTACTCTGGCCACAGAAGCTTATCTTTCGTGATGGCGGCAGGAAAAGACTCCTCTGCTCGATTGCTTCACTGTGTTCTGGAGACACCTCACTGGTCGCTATCTGGACCAAGGAGTATGCTGTCAGCCTCTGGATTCAGCAAAGCTCAGACCAGGTGCTGCTTCAATAACTAGGACCACAGTCCCTGAAACAAGAAGGTTGTACCTCCTACTTCATAACTAATTTATAATCTATTTCCAGACTGAACACAATACATAACAAACACTGAGTTCAGAGCGATAGGCCAACTGCTAGCTTCATCTGAAACAATTTACACCAGTATTCTCCTCCTAAATGGTTACTACGCCTCTGCAATTCCAGCATTAGTTCCTTCTAGTCAATAAGATAGGTATCAGTGTACTGTTTGGCAATTCCATGCAATTTTACTTTTCTCCGACACCTCCTGTTCAGGTTGGAGCAAGATTTAGGCCTGAATATATCAAGCTTACCACAATTCATGGAAATAATACACAGATACGTTGACTGGCGATGAATAGTGGCACAAATTCCGATCTGCCTCTGTCCCTGACGTTTATTTATAAAAAATATGATCTGGATCTCAACGCACTGTTTCTTAGTAAGTTTATTTTAAAATGTGGCACTGAACTGACGCTCTTAATTGCCTATATTGGCGGGTCTAACCAATCGGGCCATGTTTACACAGCTTTTCAAAAAAAGTACCCCTACTCACGTTTCCCTAACAACAAAAAATTAGTATTTGTAGCCCGACTAATCGTGTTTAGCCTTACATTTACTTCTATCCAATCAAATAGGATTTTACATGGTGGCCCATTTCCCGTAAAATAGTGGTTTCAAAACATGCCACTTTGCGATTATTATTTGGTGTTGTCTGACACCCTCACTATTTTCTTTTGGCTATAATTTGTTAATTCCTAGACTATTTGCGTAACACTTAACATATTCTTTGTCAGCAAGTCCTAAGGAACCCAAATATATAAATTTAATGGGGCTAAGGGGCTGCGTTCAAAATATGCATTTTCTTCTACCTCCCGTTCACTTCGATACGATGTGGTGTCTGGGTACTGTCAGGCTTTCAGACATAAAACAGTATAATGTCATGTTTCCTAATAAGCGTTTTTCAGGTTTTTAAACCTAACTCTCGTATGGGTAGTGTTTTTTTATCACGGTCTATTTGAAAAAAAGTTAGTGCCTCTGGCCTTTTGCGCGGGGAGGGTGGCATTAATTATATATCGCGAGACGCGTGTTAGGGTTGCATGCGTTCCTGCTTTCAGCCCTCCCTCTCTCTATCCTAAGTTCATCTGTCTTTCCGTTTATGTTAACGTAGTGTAATTAATGTTAGTATTAATTTAGGTCATTAATCAGCTTGCGTATCTCAAGGTTTTCTTAGAAATGCAGTACACGTTTTATTGTGTTGTGGAAACGCGTGTATGCTGCTATAGGCTTTACTATCAACGTGGAAACGTTACAATTTGCAGACGAAGTAGAAAACAAGGGGGATTTCGAGTAAGTCATTGTGACAGCACTGTTCTTTACCATTCTTCTTTCCTTTTATTGAATTTATTTGTTAGGCTTTACATTTACCTTTTAATTTATATATGTGGATTTAGAAGTTTCACGACAAATACACTTCAATGCTCTTACATTAAAGAATAAAAATATAATTATTCTTAACTTAACAACTAAAACTAAAGTCATCACCACGTGGCTGTCATCTTGCTATTTTGCTAACAAGTTAATATCATCTAAATTCACGTAATTTATCGCTTCTCTGCCTGGTTTCATGCATGAAATACTTTCATACTACATCTATCTATGTATTTCACTAAACATTAAAATAGCCACGCTCAATATAATTTCAGAATTAAAGAACACTAATGCTAATCTAACTTAACTCACGTGCTCAAGGCATCTACAGATTGACACAGATTGACTCTGGTGTCTAACCTCGTCTGTTCTCTTCTGGGCGGCTCTCTCAAAAATAAGCCTGTTTCGCCGCTTGCTATCTCTTTTATAAGCCCTAGGCTAATCACTCAACTTAATCCGCTGCGCGTATTAATTGCGCAACGCACATAACACACGCGATTATCGCTCTAGAAATAGCGAAAACGCAAATTTAACACACAACTATTAAATATAACACACAACTAATATTTAGGCATTATTATGGCCTAGTAATAAATCTTCTTCTTGAAGATAATGTGGTGAAAAGGCACTAAACCACAAAGACAATATGGCTGACAAGATGGGTGAACCACGGAGACAATATGGCTGACAAGATTGCGCGGTCACAATAGTATAAGGAAATGGACAAACAATTATACACTAGCAGCAAGGAAAAATGAGAATACTAATGGGAAACTGAAAGGAAAACAGCAAATGAAACAGTCTTACTGCCAGGAATCGACAACACCGGACTTAGACAGAGTACAATCATCAATATTGTATAAACCAAGTGACAGGCAGGTGGGGATAACAGCACGAGCAAAACAATCATAAAACCAAGGAAAAAAGCAATACACAACAAAGCATTTACAAATAAATAGACGGAACGTCACACCTAAACAATTACTATTAGAGAAAACAAGCAGTGAACAGAAGTCGTCGGCGAGGTTCCTCGAACCGGAAAATTTCACTGGCTGAAGACTGTAAAAATGTCCCTACAGAAACATCTGATGTGCGGTCATCTTGCAATGACATGTAGTCGCTAAAATCAGACCGCCTCTCAACTAAGCTCGCAAAGACATGGAAACATGAAACATATAAAAAATAGAAAAAAGGCTTACAACACACATACAATGATCAACACATGCAAACAAGGCCACATATCTGAAAAAACGCGATCCGACAGATGCTCGTCCGTGGAAGGCTTCAGTGTTGGTGGCAGAACACGGTGGAACAAAGAAACATCAGTGGACACTGGTTACTGTAAATAATGGCCACGAAGATCATGTGTGGTTGATAGAAGACGTGAAATGACATCACGTAGTGGACTTGATATCACACGATTGGTGCAGCAACAATGGCGAATCTTGGCGGGTGCGAGACCGGCAGACATGCGCAGTCCAGCAAACAGTTATGCAAACTAGGCTCAGACGGTGAAGACTGGCAAAAAGACGAACTGGATTCGTTGCAATTCAAAATATCATGTAGAGTCGTTCCAAAACATACTGGTCGCCAATTTATATGCTTTTACGACTGTTGTTTGTTTTCATGTGTGAGGATGTTTATCTTAACGAGTTTATCGTGCTATGATGTCGAATGCATTAGGGTTTGGTCATACAGGACATGAAACTGGCAGAACAACTCAAGTCGACGGTTAGCAGGTCCACAATATACATGTAGTACATATTTATTAAATTCCTTCACAATACAAGCAATGGAGAATCTTCAACATGACTCCTCAATAAATGTGGTCAGTCCATAAGTCAATAAGCATGCATGTTGAAATCATATATATATATCTTCGTCTTCTCTGTTCAGTTCTGGCCGTTCTGACAAAGAGGTGGGAGCCAATCACGGACACCCAAGTAATGCGACCAAAAACGTGAATTATGTTTCTTGAATAAAAATACTTTTCTGTAAGGTGCGAAAAAAATCATAAGTTCGGGACCATCTTAACGATCGTTGAAAACAAGTGGCGGCCTTCGAGAATATAATAATGCCACATAAAAATTACTCAATTTCTCCACAACTCCAGGAGCTCGAAAAATACGTTTTGCTTGGACGACTGAAACATACGAAAGGCCCAAAATTTTAGCCATTAGAATAAATTAGCGCAACCACGTTACGTCATTGACAACCGGTGACGTATCAAAGTATATGGCGTTAAATACAACTTAAAGATCGTGCAAAACATGCATTACCACAAATAGACATATCTCCTCAAATAACAATGGCTATATGCCTGCGTGTGGCAATATACTATGACATATTAACTTTATTCCTTAACAGTGGCGGTGCGGCCTTTCAAGAAAATGGCTGCTGATTTGATATGGCCTCTTGTTGTCTTATTGTTTTCGTTATATTTTAACGTGTGCGAAGTTTAAAAGCTCAGGGGCCGTCCATAAAAGACGTCCACAAATTTATAGCATTTTTTTACTCTCCCTTCCCCCATGTCCACCTCTGTCCACTTTTGATTGACCCCTACCCCGTTGTGGACATCTACTCCACGTGGTTTTGATTAAACACATAAGCCTAAATTTTTAATCACCTCCCTATACTTAAAACTTAAAAATCTATTAATGGAATCACAATAATTGTGATGTTGGTTCCCAGAGAGTTAATATACTAAGGTTGTTTGTTCCAGAGAACAGGAGAATAGAAGTTAAAACCTCTTCGTGTTAGAGTTTTTGAGTCTAGAAGTATTGGAAGGCCTGGAATTTGGGACAGAATCCGAAGAACATGTATTTGGGTTTAGCTGGATAGTAAGAAGCTTTCGAAGATAAGTGGGTTTGTTACCTTGATATATTTGTATACGAGTGAGAGTTGCCACGTGGTTTGTGAATTGGACGTCCATTTTCAACTTAAATATATACCCCCCCCCCCCCCCCCCCCCCCCCCCCCCCCTGATGTCCACAGTTGTCCACTTTTTACATACCCCTCCCTCTCCCTTCTCCTGTGGACGTCTTTTATGGATAACCCCTTAATTAAAAAATAATAACAGATGAATGGAAAGCAGAATGGGATAAAAATCTGAATGGAAGACATGCATATAAGATGTTCAAGGCTCCAACAAGAAAATGTCGGATATCTAAGGAATTGAAAATTTCCAGTAATAAGAAACTTCTCAGACTCGCTTTGTTTCCAACAAAGAATTTCAGAATAGAAGAACCTTGCTGTGCAGGACGTCTTCAAGACAATAATATAGAACACTTCTTGTTAAAATGTAAGAGATATAAACAAATGAGAATCCCAATATTAAATTATTTGCAGGCATTAAATTTACCTCTAAATATAAAGGAGGTGTTAAGAATAGACACGCCTAGGGAACTGCATTAATACAGTGATATCCTAAATTAATATTAGACAAACATAAAGGTATGTTTTCAGGCACTCGTAAGAAATAAAGAAGTAGAACACTTGGACAACAGAAAAATAACAGACGTGAGTGGCTTACCTAGGGTTCGAACCCCGTACCTTCCGTACGACAACTCCGCCTAGCTATCAAGCGAATCACACTGACCCCACGGCCAGCTAGGCATCCCCAAAAAAAGATGCTTTGCTGGCTATTTATCAGTACGAAACACACAAGATAACACCGGAAGTATACAGTGGGCAACTCAGCCCTTAAATGACGCAATCACTTCTGTTGTTCTCCTATTAACAGTATGTGTCAGTCCAAACAAGACAAAGACCTTGATACTGGGTCCAGTAAATAGTAGAAGACTTAAGGACATTAGTATAGAACAGAGGGTAGGTTTCTGGTATTGTATAAACATAAATAACACATAAGGAAGGGAAACCCGAGGCCTGTAAACAGTAAATTAATATTAGACAAACATAAAGGTATGTTTTCAGGCACTCGTAAGAAATAAAGAAGTAGAACACTTGGACAACAGAAAAACAACAGACGTGAGTGGCTTACCTAGGGTTCGAACCCCGTACCTTCCGTACGACAACTCCGCCTAGCTATCAAGCGAATCACACTGACCCCACGGCCAGCTAGGCATCCCCAAAAAAAGATGCTTTGCTGGCTATTTATCAGTACGAAACACACAAGATAACACCGGAAGTATACAGTGGGCAACTCAGCCCTTAAATGACGCAATCACTTCTGTTGTTCTCCTATTAACAGTATGTGTCAGTCCAAACAAGACAAAGACCTAGATACTGGGTCCAGTAAATAGTAGAAGACTTAAGGACATTAGTATAGAACAGAGGGTAGGTTTCTGGTATTGTATAAACATAAATAACATAAGGAAGGGAAACCCGAGGCCTGTAAACAGTAAATTAATATTAGACAAACATAAAGGTATGTTTTCAGGCACTCGTAAGAAATAAAGAAGTAGAACACTTGGACAACAGAAAAACAACAGACGTGAGTGGCTTACCTAGGGTTCGAACCCCGTACCTTCCGTACGACAACTCCGCCTAGCTATCAAGCGAATCACACTGACCCCACGGCCAGCTAGGCATCCCCAAAAAAAAGATGCTTTGCTGGCTATTTATCAGTACGAAACACACAAGATAACACCGGAAGTATACAGTGGGCAACTCAGCCCTTAAATGACGCAATCACTTCTGTTGTTCTCCTATTAACAGTATGTGTCAGTAAGCCACTCACGTCTGTTGTTTTTCTGTTGTCCAAGTGTTCTACTTCTTTATTTCTTACGAGTGCCTGAAAACATACCTTTATGTTTGTCTAATATTAATTTACTGTTTACAGGCCTCGGGTTTCCCTTCCTTATGTTATTTATGTTTATACAATACCAGAAACCTACCCTCTGTTCTATACTAATGTCCTTAAGTCTTCTACTATTTACTGGACCCAGTATCTAGGTCTTTGTCTTGTTTGGACTGACACATACTGTTAATAGGAGAACAACAGTAGTGATTGCGTCATTTAAGGGCTGAGTTGCCCACTGTATACTTCCGGTGTTATCTTGTGTGTTTCGTACTGATAAATAGCCAGCAAAGCATCTTTTTTTGGGGATGCCTAGCTGGCCGTGGGGTCAGTGTGATTCGCTTGATAGCTAGGCGGAGTTGTCGTACGGAAGGTACGGGGTTCGAACCCTAGGTAAGCCACTCACGTCTGTTGTTTTTCTGTTGTCCAAGTGTTCTACTTCTTTATTTCTTACGAGTGCCTGAAAACATACCTTTATGTTTGTCTAATATTAATTTACTGTTTACAGGCCTCGGGTTTCCCTTCCTTATGTGTTATTTATGTTTATACAATACCAGAAACCTACCCTCTGTTCTATACTAATGTCCTTAAGTCTTCTACTATTTACTGGACCCAGTATCAAGGTCTTTGTCTTGTTTGGACTGACACATACTGTTAATAGGAGAACAACAGAAGTGATTGCGTCATTTAAGGGCTGAGTTGCCCACTGTATACTTCCGGTGTTATCTTGTGTGTTTCGTACTGATAAATAGCCAGCAAAGCATCTTTTTTTTGGGGATGCCTAGCTGGCCGTGGGGTCAGTGTGATTCGCTTGATAGCTAGGCGGAGTTGTCGTACGGAAGGTACGGGGTTCGAACCCTAGGTAAGCCACTCACGTCTGTTGTTTTTCTGTTGTCCAAGTGTTCTACTTCTTTATTTCTTACGAGTGCCTGAAAACATACCTTTATGTTTGTCTAATATTAATTTACTTTTTACAGGCCTCGGGTTTCCCTTCCTTATGTGTTATTTATGTTTATACAGTGATATCCTGCTTTACTACGATTCGCTTTCCGACGCTTCGCTCATACGACAGTTTTCCACTGACACTCACTGCCATGATACGACGGCGTGACTCGATCATACGACAATTTTTCGACATGACACTTTTTCGAAACCGCGTGGGCACTGAGTCGCAGAGTCTCTTCCCTTTGCTCTCTCTGTTATGCTTTATACTTCGAGACTCGGTGTGTTTTTGTCGCATTTCACGTGCATCTGTAGCAAGTGTAATTTGCTGGGGAGATTAAGATGTTACCTAAAAGAAAAGAAAGCTGTGTCTGTGCCAACCGTGTGAGGTCAAGCAAATGTAGGCCCCTGACTCTAAAGAAGATGATGAAGACGATGATGATGATGTATTATCAGGTAACCTAACGCTACCTCCCTAGATCTCACACGGTCTGTATTTTTATTCTAGTGGCTGGTGTCTGATGTCACTAGTGTCTAGGGGTGAAATGACAATGGTGGTACATCAACACACTACACTTTAACTCACTATAAGGAAATGAATAAGACTGTGGTTAAAGTTTTCTTTAAAATTGAATTCTTTTCTTTGTACAATTTAATCTGCCTGTCCTGCCATCTCTTTTGGACAGGTCTTTGAAAATGAGGAAAATATATTTTACATATACTGATTAACTAAAATGTCTGGACTCTTTGTCCTATAAGTATAATGTCACTATATTGTTCCTGTAGGTGTATTCACAGACCAAACTTTAATATCTTCTAGTGTTAGTCATTTGTTAGGAGGAGCTGTTGTTTCATCCCGCCCCATATAATTCTGTTTATTCTTGGAAATAACAATTTTTATTTGAATGATGTGTCAGATGTCCCAGATGTTAACACATCACCTGGGATTCTTGGTATGAAGATAACAAGTCAGTATGCCGCTGCAGAGAATATATATAGATCGGCACACACAAGCTCCTTCAGGCTATCTGCTGACAGCATAAACTTTTGAAAGGAGACTTTTGTCTTTACAATCACTCATCAGGTTTCCTGTCACCGGCTGGTAAAAGCAAATAAAAAATCCTGCAATAAAAGACACCCTGGCCTTTTCACATCTGATCACAATTCCTTATCCCTATGTATACATGATGGTATGGGGTCAGCCTCTGGTGCATACAAGTGCACCAGCCCCTAATTTATATTACTCACACCTTGTTGTGACCACACCTCAGGTCCCTATGGCAGATACGCCACTGTACTTTTCCATAGTTTTCTTCAATACAATAACGTGGAGTAACCACATCTCCTTTTGTATGATTTTTCTTTTCTTTTCTTAATTATAAACGCTCTAGGCATGTTGAAGAGTGTTCATGGAACACTGAGGCTTATTAACATCTTCTAATACAATAATATTAATATATAATCATAACAATATGCAACAGTCAAATACAGTTCAATGTGAGGACTCAATAATGGTTGCTCCCGGCATGTCCTTCACTTTTCCCAATAGCAGTATCTAACATTTGCAGTTTTAATCAAGCATGTTAATACATAAAGCATTCTTACCACAAATTTCAAAGAAATATGTCACAAATAACGTTGACTGGCAAAAGATATGGCCTCAGTTTTCTCTGCCCTGTCCAGACTGTGAATTTAGTATTTATTTTACAATTTATCACATCTGCTCTCAACGTACTTGTTGATATAAAAATTTCTTGTCAAATTGCCACGAGACCCCTAAGCCTTTTGCCAATATCTATTAGAGCTGGCCAATGAAATCAGGCAACTACCAAATTTTGAATTAAGTTTTGAAAAAAACAAAAACAAAATTCCAAACAAACTATGTGTTTCGTAGTCCATTGGTCAGTCTGCGTTAGTTATGCCAATACAAAAAGATGTTTAGTTTTGGTTAACATTTTCCTACCTCCCCCCTTTACTCCTCTACTCCTATACCACCCAATCAGATATGAATTACTCCAATGCCTCTTTTTTAAACTTGCGTCCCCAATAACGTTATGTCTAACGAGCAAGAACAACAGTCTGTCTGTCCTAGCGTGCGTAGACATATAGTATTATCTCAATAACTTGGCTAATAATTGGACTACCATATATATTAAAACATAGTTTTGCTCAGGAGACACTAAGCTATCCTAACATATGATTTTTATTGTCAGTTTCATTATGGTTTAGATTTTCAGTTTTGTCACTGTCAATCGTCAAATATAACTTTTACACAAGTCGGCCATCTTCCCCACTCATTCTCTATCATTTTTTCCTCATTTAAATAAACCAACTAGTTTGAGTGACGTCAGAAATACACTACGCGGCAAGAATTTAAACTGTCTGTGTGTTTATATCTGCTGGCTTTGCCCACAGCGTGTATATAGTAAAGGAACCGCGTGCAGAGCGAAGAGGGTTTTTTTTTTCAAAACGTGGGTAGTGTTTGCGTTAATTATTACTATCGTTTTGTTCCTGCTACTGGAAAATGTCCGAGTTACTACTAATTTTAACGTTAAAGTTAAAATACTACGTTAATTCAACGGGATTATGGGTGTCGCAGTTCTGGCAGATCGTTAATTATAAGTCTTGCCTCAGTTTCGTGCAGCAAATCTGGCAAGATGTTAAATTGTTAATTGTACGTCTCGAAACCGAAACTAAAAGGCGTGTTAGATTTTACAGCGGGCCATTTTTTTAAAAGCATTTCCACTGCACAAAAGGCAGTGCTCTACTGGCGTTGAAGATGACAATCGTCAGACACCTGAAAGCGGGTTTATTTATTATCATAGGACTAAAATCTTACTGAAATTAGCGATTATCTCATAGATTTCGCTACACACATCCCTTCCTAAAACATGCATCCATTGCAGGTTACAATCTGTGAGATAACTTAGCGCAAATGAAGTCTTACGCGTCTTTCTGATTCTCATCATAAGGATGTCTACTCAAAAAATCGGCACCGACGTTCTGAGAGCCGGGAATATATTCAATCATAAATGAATATGGATGTAACAATAAAGACCATCTTAATAACCTGGCATTTTCATGCTTTGCCTGTGATAGGAATACTAGAGGCTGATGATCTGTTTGAACCACAAATGTCCTGCCATATAGATAAATCTGGAATTTTTTTTATAGCCCATATTAACGCCAAACATTCCTTTTTACTTGTTGAATAATTTGTTTCCGCTTTGTTCAACTTGCGGCTTGCATAAGCGACTGGGTTCAATTCCCCATCTTGTGAGGAGGACCGTTGCAACAATGTAGCGCCTAGGCCCACATTGCTTGCGTCACTTCTCACGACAAATTCTTTATTCAAGTCAGGCAATTTCAATACCGGCCTGCTTGTGAGTTTTTCTTTTAACTCCTGGTAAGCCAATTCACAATGTGCTGACCAATTAATTGTATCAGGTTGTCCTTTACGCGTTAAATCCATCAGAGGAGCACATATAGAGTTAAAATGTTTAATGTACTTTTGGTAAAAACCACACAACGACACAAAAGATCGCACATCATTCTTTGTTTGTGGCCTAGGTGCTCTTTTCAATTTCTCCAGATTCTTGGGGTCAGGGGTCATGCTACCCGGATGTACGGTATGTCCCAAGAATTCCAACTCTTTACAACCAATACAACATTTTGTTGGTCTAGCAGTCAAGTTAGCCTCTCTGAGTCTATCAAACAGCATATTCAAAGAGTTAACGTGTTCCTCAAATGTTTCAGTAGCAATGAGGATATCATCCATAAAATTCGAGATACATGGATTTTTCAGGGGATCCAACAATTTTCGCATCATCCTAGAAAACACACTCGGGGCATTTTCCAACCCAAACGGTAGCATGTTGAACTCATAATGGCCTTCCGAGGTGCTAAAGGCTAAATAAGGTCGAACCTCAGGCTTTACTGGAATTTGATAACAGCCTTTGTTAAGATCCACCTTAAAAAATATTTTGCCTTGTTCAACCTGGCAAAAAGTTGAGTAGTATCAGGTAATGGATCCACCTGACCTTCTGTGACAGCATTCAGTTTCCTGTAATCTATGCACAGTCTATGTTCTCCAGATGGTTTTCGCAACAAAACCACACAAGAACTATAAGGAGATTCACTGTGAGAAATAATCCCTTCTTGTAACAAATAATCTATCTCCTCTTTCAAAGCTTTTTCCTTAGCGAAGGAATAGAATAAGGTCTCATACAGATGGGTGTTGGGTCTAGTAGTTTCATATCATATTCCAACAAATTGGTGTGCCCCGGCTTATCCGTTAACACGTCTGTATGTTTCTCCAGGACCTATTGAATCTTCTCCCTCTGTCCTTTTGTCAGTTTTCTTAAACGAGTGGTCAGTTCGTTCACATAGTGATATGATGAGGTAACAGTCTCTTCTGCCTTCTCATCTTCTACGTCCTCAGTAAGGTTACATATGGATCTTTTATTGGCCTCCCAAATAGGGTTTCCGGTGCCATTCCGGTCGAAATTCCAATGGACTTTTTATTCGCCTCCCAAATAGGGTTACCGGTGCCAATCCGGGTGAAATTCCAATGGACTTTTTATTGACCTCCCAAATAGGGTTACCGGTGCCATTCCGGGTAAAGTTCCAATGGACTTTCCTTCTATCATCACTTACAAATCGTCCACTACCAATTCGTTTCCTGGGGTTGTCTCCCCCCAGGTTCCAATTCACAGTGAGAGAACTTTTCTCTCTTTTATTTTCCTCCAGTTCGCATAATTCCGACCGAGGGATTGTCGGCTTATTCTGGGGTAAAATCACTCTTTGTACTCGACGCAGAGTTGCCATTCTAACACATTCAAGTGAAGACTGTGTGTGAAAAGGGGGCTCCCATTCCACTTTGTCTACATTATTAAATTTATTTTTCTTTCCATTTTCAGGCCTAAGTTTGCCCCGTGGCGTTTCTAGGTCTTGATTATTATTGTCCCCACTTGTGGGTGTTCCCTCATGAAATATGCCGCAGGCTTCTACAAAATTCTCAATAATTATCTTTTCATCTGGCCAATAATATTTTTGAGAAACCTTTTGGCAGATGGTACCTACTTTCTCGTGGTCCCCATCTTTTCCAACATGTAAACTCCGTATTACGTCTGCCCTAAACATCTTGGGAAGTACCAGTTGTCCGTGACCATTTGAACCAGTTCCGGCCTTCCTATATAACAATTTATCCTTCGTGTAAAATTCTCCTTTATTAGGAGGTGTATGGCAGTTACGGAATTTTTGAAAGCACGGCTTCAGTGACCTATCCTCAGCCTGTGCCTTCCTCATCTCTTCTGGATGAGTATTTATAGGTTAATATTCTTCCTTCTTGGACTGTGATCTGGTCTGCACTGTTGCCATGACCAGAGGTCTCTTGGGAGTCCCGAAGAAGACACCCCAATATCAGAGGGTAAATTGGTGCGTCTATCACTGCTGCTCTGATTATTCCTTCCACATAGCGAGTTTTCACTGTTATCTTTGCAATGGGAAGTTTCATGAGTGGTAGGTCCTTGGTCGCCCCTTGGATCTCCACTGTTTCTGTGGTATACTGATCTGGGTTCACCAAGTGCGAACTCACGAAAGAATCATAATCTAAACCTGTGTCATAGAGGCACCTAATGGTGACCCCATTACAGACTACATCCTCACACACTGGGGGGTGATAAGGTTCCTGCTGTCCAGTAGGTATGTCTTTTTCTCCCTTGTTCCCCCTTTTCATAGCAGCAAATCCAGAAGGTTTACTTGTACAAAATTTGATGTCATGACCCTCTCTCTTACACCATTTACAATACAATCGACCTTGATGAAAAGGTTTTCTTTCATCAAATTTTCTGTCCTTGAACTGTGGGTTTTTATTTTTATAGTCATTTCGTGGCCTATCAAAGTTTGGCTTACCTTTGTTGCCAAATTTATTAAAGTTTTGTGGAGCCTAATAATTGTCTACGTGTTTCTTTTTGGCGCCAGCTACCTCTGCCTGGGCTGCCTGATACCTCTCAGCGACATTAAATAACTCACCCAGCCTCTCTGCACCTTGTTCCATGAGAAACTTTCTCAAGTCTGGAGCCATGGACTCTCTCAATTGCACAGTAAGGATCATTTCTTTTAGATCTTGGGTTTTCCCCAGAGCAGTCCATTTCTCCAAGTACGTCTCTAAACGTGCAGAGAACTGGTGATAGGTCTCTACCGACAGTAGCTTGGCATTTCTAAAATTTTTTCTATAAAATTCTCTGTTCTTTTCATACCTTAGCAAAAGAGCCTGCTTTACCATGTCATAATTGTCTTGGTCATTCCTGCTCATTTTGGAAAAAACTTCATAAGCTGTTCCCCGAAGACCTTGGGATAACTTCAGGCCCCATCTTTCTTTTTCTAGCCCATAAGTTGTAGCTAATACCTCGTACCTACTTAAATATGCTTCAATATCATCGTCTCTCTCAACAAAATAATCTAAGTGAAACCCCATGGCTGAGTTGGAGGCCCCCTGACTAGCAGTAGCATCAGAGGTAGAGGGGCTGTGACCATAGTCAGGAGCATGGCCTTGTAACTCCAGCTCCCTCATTCGCAGCTTGTGCTCCCTCTGTAATATTTTATCTTCTGCTTCCCTCTCTAATCTTTTATCTTCTGCTTCCCTCTCGGCAGCCAATCTCTTTTCTTCTGCTTCCCTTTGCAGTCGTTTTTCTTCAGTCTCTAAGGCCCTAGCCTCCTTGTCAGCCTCAATTTGCAACTTTTTAATTTGTTTCTGAGCCTCTCTATCTAACTCTAATTTCTTCATCTTCCTAGCATCTTCTAACTGCATTCTCCTCTCTTCAGCTAATCTATGTTCTTCCCTAGCAATAAACTTATCACATTCTGAGGTGACATAGTCAATCAAGACTTGACCCTCCATGTTCATGTCTCTGGCAGTCTGCACAGCAGCAGAGCGAAACTTGGCCAAATCCGCCATCTGATAAATACTAAAATGTTCTAACTCAATTTCTAAAAAAAAGTACACTCTAATTAATTATTTCCAGGCTCTGACACTTCATCAATTTCCCAAATCGTGGGCAATATAACAATGAGGATTCCCTTGGTAAATAGAAATGTTGTTACAGCTAAATCCCAGACCAAGACCCCAATTTATGTAGTACTAGAAGTTCAAATCCCGGACAAGCCTACCAATATATGTAGCAAGTGTAATTTGCTGGGGAGGTTAAGATGTTACCTAAAAGGAAAGAAAGCTGTGTCTGTGCCAACCGTGTGAGGTCAAGCAAATGTAGGCCCCTGACTCTAAAAGATGATGATGATGATGATGATGTATTATCAGGGAACCTAACGCTACCTCCCTAGATCTCACACGGTCTGTATTTTTATTCTAGTGGCTGGTGTCTGATGTGACTAGTGTCTAGGGGTGAAATGACAATGGTGGTACATCAACACAATACACTTTAACTCACTATAAGGAAATGAATAAGACTGTGGTTAAAGTTTTCTTTAAAATTGAATTCTTTTCTTTGTACAATTTAATCTGCCTGTCCTGCCATCTCTTTTGGACAGGTCTTTGAAAATGAGGAAAATATATTTTACATATACTGATTAACTAAAATGTCTGGACTCTTTGTCCTATAAGTATAATGTCACTATATTGTTCCTGTAGGTGTATTCACAGACTAAAACTTTAATATCTACTAGTGTTAGTCATTTGTTAGGAGGAGCTGTTGTTTCATCACGCCCCATATAATTCTGTTTATTCTTGGAAATAACAATTTTTATTTGAATGAAGTGTCAGATGTCCCAGATGTTAACACATCACCTGGGATTCTTGGTATGAAGATAACAAGTCAGTATGCCGCTGCAGAGAATATATATAGATCGGCACACACAAGCTCCTTCAGGCTATCTGCTGACAGCATAAACTTTTGAAAGGAGACTTTTGTCTTTACAATCACTCATCAGGTTTCCTGTCACCGGCTGGTAACAGGAAATAAAAAACCCTGCAATAAAAGACACCCTGGCCTTTTCACATCTGATCACAATTCCTTATCCTTATGTATACATGATGGTATGGGGTCAGCCTCTGGTGCATACAGGTGCACCAGCCCCTAATTTATATGACTCACACCTTGTTGTGACCACACCTCAGGTCCCTATGGCAGATACGCCACTGTACTTTTCCATAGTTTTCTTCAATACAATAACGTGGAGTAACCACATCTCCTTTTGTATGATTTTTCTTTTCTTTTCTTAATTATAAACGCTCTATGCATGTTGGAGAGTGTTCATGGAACACTGAGGCTTACTAACATCTTCTAATACAATAATATTAATATATAATCATAACAATATGCAACAGTCAAATACAGTTCAATGTGAGGACTCAATAATGGTTGCTCCCGGCATGTCCTTCACTTTTCCCAATAGCAGTATCTAACATTTGCAGTTTTAATCAAGCATGTTAATACATAAAGCATTCTTACCACAAATTTCAAAGAAATATGTCACAAATAACGTTGCCTGGCAAAAGATGTGGCCTCAGTTTTCTCTGCCCTGTCCAGACTGTGAATTTAGTATTTATTTTACAATTTATCACATCTGCTCTCACCGTACTTGTTGATATAAAAATTTCTTGTCAAATTGCCACGAGACCCCTAAGCCTTTTGCCAATATCTATTAGAGCTGGCCAATGAAATCAGGACACTACCAAATTTTGAATTTAGTTTTGAAAAAACAAAAACAAAATTCCAAACAAACTATGTGTCTCGTAGTCCATTGGTCAGTCTGCGTTAGTTATGCCAATACAAAAAGATGTTTAGTTTTGGTTAACATTTTCCTACCTCCCCCTTTACTCCTCTACTCCTATACCACCCAATCAGATTTGAATTACTCCAATGCCTCTTTTTTAAACTTGCGTCCCCAATAACGTTATGTCTAACGAGCAAGAACAACAGTCTGTCCGTCCTAGCGTGCGTAGACATATAGTATTATCTCAATAACTTGGCTAATAATTGGACTACCATATATATTAAAACATAGTTTTGCTCAGGAGACACTAAGCTATCCTAACATATGATTTTTATGGTCAGTTTCATTATGGTTTAGATTTTCAGTTTTGTCACTGTCAATCGTCAAATATAACTTTTACACAAGTCGGCCATCTTCCCCCTCATTCTCTATCATTTTTGTCATTATTCAAATAAACCAACTAGTTTGAGTGACGTCAGAAATACACTACGCGGCGAGAATTTAAACTGTCTGTGTGTTTATATCTGCTGGCTTTGCCCACAGCGTGTATATAGTAAAGGAACCGCGTGCAGAGCGAAGAGGCGGTTTTTTTTTCAAAACGTGGGTAGTGTTTGCGTTAATTATTACTATCGTTTCGTTCCTGCTACTGGAAAATGTCCGAGTTACTACTAATTTTAACGTTAAAGTTAAAATACTACGTTAATTCAACGGGATTTTGGGTGTCGCAGTTCTGGCAGATCGTTAATTATAAGTCTTGCCTCAGTTTCGTGCAGCAGATCGGGCAGGATGTTAAATTGTTAATTGTACGTCTCGAAACCGAAACTAAAAGGCGTGTCAGATTTTACAGCGGGTCATTTTTTTAAGCATTTCCACTGCACAAAAGGCAGCGCTCTACTGGCGTTGAAGATGACAATCGTCAGACACCTGAGGGCGGGTTTATTTATTATCATAGGACTAAAATCTTACTGAAATTAGCGATTATCTCATAGATTTCGCTACAGCATCATTATGATTTAGCTCTGCTATTTCGTGATCAAAAATGTGTTTCCAAAGTGATTTCACTATTTTTATAATTTATTGTCATTAAATAAATATTTAATGAAATACTTAAAATTTTGTGAAGATGGCTAGTCAGCTAGAGTTTGAAGTGGAGGCAGGAGGTAAAGCGGAACTTGTGGATTCCCATTAGCAGCCCCTAAGCAACGAAGATCTTCAGGAGCTTGAAGAACATCGACGAGATGACGAGGATTCTGGAGTAGAAAAGTGATCCCTGGACTTAAAAGCCTAACCTACAAAGAACTTGAGATAGCTTTCCAACGTTTTAAAAAGGGGATGGTAATTTTAGAAAGAACAGATCCCAATTTTAATAGAAGTTGCAAGGTTAACATTTCAATTTTAATCACTATGCCTGTTATTCAGAAATCTACAGAGAGAAGAAAAGAAGAGCGACAATTCAAACTTCTTTAGAGGTACTTCACGAAAACACCAGTAGTCTCTAAAGGCCCTACTGCAAGTCGTACATTAGAATCTCCAGCAAAGAAGCGATATGAAGAATGGACTGCCGATCTAGAAGATGTGGCCTCTCCTTCAGACTTCCTTCAATAATTCGGTAGTCGCAGCTACCAACAGAACAATACCATGGTTATGAAAGATAAATAAAATACTGTTTTACATTGGGTTTTTTTTTAAATTATAAGTTGATTAGTTAAGTCTGCAATCTACATATATGACCATTCCAGAACTGTACTTGCATCATCAGCGAAAAAAGACCATGTTTCACGTCGACTTTCGCTTTACGACAGTGGCCAGGACCTAACACGTCGTATGAGCAAGTTATGCCTGTATAGTCAAAAAGTATTTAACAAGAACAAAGGATAATATATAGTAATTAGGAAGGTGAAGGTCTGATGATGATCTTACAATATATATGACTTATGACAAGTGAAAGTCAATTAAATATGTAACTGGAAACACCAGGCTTTTATACTCATCCCCCTGAAAATTATTTTTGTTTGGTGTTTTTGTTTTGTTTTGTTTTATCTCGTTTTTGTTTTGTTTGTTTGTTTTTTTAACGTACAAGCAAAATTGGTAATTTTGATTTGCCCTATTTACAATGATTTGACAGGTGTGATGCCACTTTTCCGTATCGTCAGTTATTCATATTATTTGGAATTGAAAACAATATTTATCCTAATTATAACCCATCAGAAATTTAACTGAATATTTTCATCATTAAATTTTTAAAAAAAAACTATGCATTCGTTGGCCGGAGGTTAGAGCTTTAATATAAATTACATCATAAACTGTGGCTGAGGCGTTGGTACCAATTGTTTGTCGTTAAAGTTTCCCGGAACAAATACTTTCAGATTGGGGTTATCAATTTATATCTGATGATATTTTACTTACTTACTTACTTAGTCATTCCCCTTCTACCGTGAGGTGTAGAGGTTTGGAAGAGAGAGCGCCAGACTATTCTATCGGCTGTCTTCCTCCTGGCCTGGTTCCATTCTAGTCCTCGGTCCTTCAAAGATTGTCTAATGTTGTCCTCCCAGCGGACTCTGGGTCGTCCTCGTGGTCTGGATCCTTGGCTCTTTGTTTCCCATGCTTGTCGTGGTAGCCGATCTTCTCCCATTCTGCAGACATGGCCAAACCATTTTAGTTGGGACTGTTCTACTTGGGTCTGTAGGGGGTGGCATTTTAGGCCTTGACGTATCGTCTGGTTGCGTACCATGTCTCTTCTTGTTACTTCAACCACCTTCCTCAGATACCTCATTTCTGAGGTTTGGATCTGGCTTTTATGGGTTGTAGGCATTGCCCATGACTCGCATCCATATGTCAAGACTGGGACATAGGTGGAGCGGTATACAGCCATCTTCGTTTTCTTACCAACCTCTCTCTTGCTGAGGAATCCTCGATTTATGGCCTGAAAAAGTCTCCCAGCTGCTGCTTTTCGAGTGGCCAACTCTTCTTTGATGCCTCCCTTTCGGTCTATAATAGCTCCGAGGTATTTAAAGTGGTCGACCTGCTCCAGGATCTGTTCTCCCAGCTTAATCTGATGTCTTCTTTCTTCTCGTGATATCACCATGGATTTTGTTTTTGAGCTGCTTATGACCATCCCTCTCTTCTCCAGCTCTTCCTTCCAGACTTGCAGGTTGGATTGGAGATGTGCCTCTGATGATATTTTACAAATAAAAAAATGATTAAAATGGCACACTTTTACGTCATCGTTTTATTCTCTACGTAATGGGACTTGTGAACGGTTCAGCGGCTCACTGTGACATTATTGGGTCGATCTCTGCTTCACTACAGCAGTAATCAGTGACATCTGTTTTACTGTCTAATTACATGCTTTTCAATGGTCGACACCTCTTTTTTTCTCTGCTATTGTGATGTATAATGGAAAAAGAGCCTACAGTAATCTGACAGACTTTGTAATTTCGTAGCGCTCTATGATTTGCTAGCAAAACCATCTATTATCTGCCTGTGTTTACTCACACAAGCTACTTTTTCGTCCCGCTTTATTTCTTTGAACATAAGCAAACGAAGTGTTTACAAACTTTCGTGACCTGCCCGTCATATCAGGTAGCGAATCAGGTTTGTTTACTTCGTCTTCTCACGCGAGCTTATCTGTCAATCATACGATGCCTGACAGATCGCACATGAAAAACACAGAATCTTTTGAAGTCTACGAAGGGAAATCCAAAAATCCCCGAGTAAGCTTTGATGTCGAGTCGCGGGCAGAACCCCGTTACACGTCATAAGTCTTTTGATGACGGTCGAAAACGCCGACGAAAGATTGGCCGTAAGCCTTTGTCTTGTAACTCTGTTTCTGGTTCTCCGTTATACACAGTAGCGCGAAAATTAACAACATCTATAGATCAGAGAAATATAATGATATATAAACTGTGTTTTCTTAAACCTGCTATCAGTTGTCACTCAGAATTTTTGAATACTCTAAGCACGCAGTTCTAGAACCATTATTGTGGATAATGTGTTATTAGCATTCATGGGGATTTTTATTCTGATTTTCTGGTAATAGAAATTAGTGCTTACGTGTTTAAAAGTGTTAGCTTTTACCAATTAAAAGTGTTAGCTTTTACCATTATAATTCACTTAGAATTTCTAGCTGTTAAGACTAGTGAAATAAAATAACGCGTAGCTATTTCATACCAGATGTTCAGTTATAATGCTAATTTTCACCACACGCTTTCTCACACAAGAAGAGTCGGTTTTAGCTGACTGGTTCATATGCTAGGCGCGACTGATAGTGACAGACAAGAATTCACGCTTTATTTCATTGTGCGTATTTAGTATAAGTGCCTATTATTTAATACCTTACGATGACTAACAGACGCCGACAATTTAATAGCTATTAACGACAGGCGATACTTTGTGTAAGTTAGCATATGGACAATTAAATAATAATTAACATTGTACGCTGACTGCCGGCGCGAGCAAGGGGCGAGAGAGTTGCATAACTCCATCCGACCTAAAACTCAGCGCTAGCGAAGGCTGACCGTGTAGGCGTAAAGGAAAACACCGTGCGCCTTTTAAATTTGATCAGGACTGACGGAGTGGAGGAGAGATCGTCTTGTCCCCGTCTGTGTGTGTAGATATAGGTTAGCATAATTTATATATATTGTTTCTTGTATTCTTCGCAGACCTGATCACAAGGGCGTCCAGCGGTCTTTTTTTCTGATTGGAAAATGTTGTCTCTTTTTCTTGGCTTGTGCGTCACCAATTTCATTTGTGAGCGAGTATTCGCCAAAGATACACGAGAAACATTTTGACTATAAGTTTAACTGGACTTACCAAACCCAGATATTTTTTCCAATTTTACCAGCCCACTGGGGTGTACAAAATAACATTAATGTTCCCGACTTCTGACAGTTGTATTCAAGCGGATTTATCCAGATTTTACGCTGTGCAGAATCGGAGCTCTAACCTAGAGTTGTCCAATAGGATTATCATCATCATCATTTGTAACATTTTTTAGCAACCAGATGTTTCCTAATATTGAAAGTATTTTCCTCTTTTAACTGTGAACCCCAAGAGCACGTTCCTGCATCAACCATTGGCGGTGACATTTTGTTCATCCAGGAAAACAAAAACACCAGATTCGGCGTTCACCTCACTAGCCTTTGTTTGTTAGAGGATGGACTGCGGCCAATTTGGGAAGTGAACCTGATATTTTATTTATTCCGGGATAATTCTATTTCCCAAGGATATCACCAAGAGTAGGTAAGAGTGATTGCGTGGCCACTGTATGAAAGAGTGCGTGAGTATTTTTCTTTGTTTCAGAGAATTTACCAACATTGGATTTGCTTAAACCTGTTTACTTTACTGGGTAGCATATAGTAGGAACTTGTTTACTTTACTGTCTATTCTGTAACATAGTGCTACCCTTCGACCTTTGGGTTATTAACTTTTGGGTTCTTTTCTCCATAGGGGAGGCCGCATTTATTCTGCTATTTCATTTGTATGTAAATCTGATTTTATTTTATCTTTCTTTAGATAATTAGTGTTGTCAAGTTTTAATGATAATAAACAACAAAGAAACCTAACTTTGTGTGTTGGTCGGACCCATACCCAATTAACCGTAGTTTTTTTACGTGTGTGTGTCTTGTTGTCCCATAGCTGTGTGTGTGTGTGTAGTTAAACTTATATTTATATGTATGAAGAGGGCAAGGTTGTCTTGTGCGAAATTATAGTCCTTTAGATAGGCTGGAATAGAGAAACTTACTCATTCCAGAGACATATCTTTTTCCTTAAGCTGCCACCCGTGAAATTTATTTCTCACACCTTTCTCACGTACCTATCACCATCCACTCTACTCAGACGGGCCATAAATAACTCACAATCTATCTGTACGACAGCTATGTAGCACATATTTTGTATCTTCAACAGTCTTCCACTGTGGCCGACATCAGGGTACAGAGTAGCATTAAAATCGCCCAGTGCAGTTGTTTAAACGCTGATAAGGCCAGGGTGCGCTGAAATTTTGATAGCACTACGAGAAGATACTTTATTTGTCAGCGCACAGGAATGACATAATCGTTTCCTGCACACCTTGTGGCAAAGCAGGAATGTAAGATGTTACATTTGACACATATTGTCGAATGAGTTTACAGATGTGTTTGTGAGTTTGCATACAAGGCATCGGAAGTTTTATTTCCATACATGGGAGAGGTGACCTTTTACATCACGCACATTATTTCAGGCGGAAATAACTTTGAAAGAACCTACTAAACATGCATGTTTGAAACGATTAGAGCTTTCTTAGCATCGTAACAAAACAAATGCGGGGGAAGAAGAGCCATATAACCTGACCTTTTCGCAGTTTTAAGACACTGTGAAAATTTACTGTGAAGATCGCTTGCCAAGACAAAACTAGACTGCCAGAAGTTAGAATTCAGAATTTCATTTTTCAGACCGGACTTTTGTTGGAGTATTTTGAAGGAAAACAGCCCTATCATTTAATAAGGAACCGGGATCTGAGGAAACTGAAATCACGGAGTCATAAATGGAATCTAGTGTTAAAATAATCAGCCCCAAGAACACGTGTAAGAGGCCTAGACAAGTGTCTTTATTCATCTGAGCAAACAACCTGTGAGCCAAGATTAGCGTAAGTTGTGCATTTTACATTTTATAATTTTCATTACTAACACGTGAACTAATATATAATTGTTCTTCAGTATATATATATATATATATATATATATATATATATATATATATATATATATATATATATATATATATATATATATATATATATATATATATATATATATATATATATATATACTGAAGAACATTAAAAACGCACCACCTGTAATCCAGGAACAGAGTGTGAAATGTAAATATAAGTGTTTACAAGTTTACATATTTGGAATCTTTATTCATTTTCCTATGAATCCATGCTGGTCATTAATTTGTACATTTGATTGTTATGAAATTCTTTGCATTCTGTGCAGACAAGGGAGAAAACCAAAAATGCAACCAATAAAAAAATTCATTCACACTATCCTCAGTATCTGGTATGTCCACCGTGTGCTTGCAAACAAGCTTGGCAGCGGCTCCGCATGGAATGCACAAGTCTCTGAAGGAAATTCCGGGGAATCAAGTCCCATTCACGTGTAAGAGCAGCTTCGAGCTGTTGCAGATTAGCTGGAGAACCTTGCCTGTAGACTCTGCGTCCAAGCTCGTCCAACAGGTTCTCTATAGGGAACATGTCTGGTGGTAGGGCAGGCCAATCAATCGTCACAATGTTCTGCTGCTGAAGATATTCCTGCGTAATGCATGCGGTGTGCGCACGTGCGTTATCCTGCTGGAGAAGCTTCAAGTCTGGATAATTTGTGAACGCAGGAGCAACCAATGCATCCAGAACCTCATCTCGATATGTCACAGCATTAACATTTCCGCGGAAGACGTGAAGAGGCAAGCGATGGTGAAAACGGAATCCTCCCCAAATGTGAATACTGCCACCTCCAAATCGGTTGTGCTGACGAACACAGCAATCTGCAAAGCGCTCTCCACACCGTCGCGAAATCCGCATACGTCCATCAGCAAAGGATATGATGAATCTGCTCTCGTCTGTGAATAGGACAGCATTCCACTGCAGTCTAGTCCATCTGACATGTTGCTCTGCCCATTGCAGGCGCTGCTGACGATGTCTGTGAGTCAAGTTTGGCCCAACATAAGGTCGTCTTGCAGTAAGGCCTGTATCTCTGAGTCGTCGTATGACTGTCATTCGAGAGACTTGCCCACGTCTACCCACTATTGCTCTTGCTGTTTGACTAGCCGGGAGAGAACGATTCCTTAGGTAACTCAGCACAATATGACGATCTTGCGCAGGGGTAGTAACTCGTGGTTGGCCACTCCGAAGTCTATCCCGGGAACTGCCAGTGGTTCCGTAACGTTCATTGAGACGTACAGTAAGGCTGTGGTGGCAATTCATCCTTCTGGCAATGGCCCGCGAGCTCATTCCGGTCTCCAACATACCAATGGCTCGTTGGCGGTCGTTTTCAGATAGTCGTGGCATTTCAAGCACATGTACTGGGTGTTTTGTCTCAACGGTCTTTTTATACCGAGTATACTGCCATCAACGCGTACACATTTTCAGGGTCATAGCTGTTGGGAATCGTGTTGCACGTGTAACTTTCATTGTTTTCATGTGATCTGTACATAAACCCGTGGGTTGAATCATGCACTTTCCATTCCAGCAGCCATTCGCTCTCTACCTCATGACAAACACGGGGAAAATCCATTCCCACACTTATTTTTTCCAGCTTCTCGGCATCATTATATATAATAGTGGTGCGTTTTTATATATATATATTGCCACGTTAATATTGATATGTGAAAATTGCTAAATGGATTTCCAAGTCATTTGAGGCTGGCAACCTCATCATATAGAATGATGAATTCATGAACCACCACTGCAAAAGCTGGTGACTGCTTTATTGCTAGTTTCTTAAAGACAACTAAAAAGCACAGGTAGTCCCAAGTTCTTTATGGAGCAGGTGGGGGGGGGGGGGGAAGATGAAAGAAATGATGTACATTCTAATTATAATATTTCATTTTCAAACTAGTGTAAATGTTTATTTAAACATATGCACTTTAAAATTAATGAAAGTTTCAAAGCTTTTCAATCAGTGTAGATGTAAATGAAAGTATATTCAATCTATATTGTGAACACTTTTCAATCAGTGAAGATGTAAATGTAAACATGTTCTATCTATACTAGTAACCTTGTCATTTGAATGTAAAATAAATATATAGCTATTCAATTTAAATGTAAAGAAACTATTCTCTCGAGGGATTAAGTTTAATTCTCATCGAGGGTAAAGTCTGAGGTAGATGGTATGGTGGAATAGGAGAAAGGGACCCATAACTATGTGTGGGAAAACGTAATACTGAGGAGAGCGTTTTACTTATATTCTTTTACCATAGTTGTTGTTGATACCAGTTGAGGGTACTATCTCTGGAGCAAGAAGGAAAAAGTGGCCTGAGCTTTAAGACGAGGGACCAACTTCGTAGACACTCCCTGACACTTCTGGGATCGTGCTGCGCCCTACAACCTTAACCAGCGACAAGCATGATCAGTTCACCAAGAACCAACACATCAGAAGGAGCAGAACCGTCACTGACAGCTAAGTAACCCCGAAAAGCTGCCAGGTGACTTCTTTTACACACTTTCATTCCATCACAACAGTGATGATAAACTTTTTTTTATAAATAGTTATTCATTTCTTTAAAACCTTGTTAAAACCTAAGTGACTTTTAAATCTGTTATTTGTAAATATTCAAATTTAACGTCGATTTGATCATTTTGAATGTACTGCATGTTTGTCTCAGTCAATTTATTAAATACACTATAAACAGAGCTATACCAGAATAATAAAAATTCCACTGAGTAAATCAGGATTGGGGCTTGAACGAGCTGAAATTAATAATTGCTTAATTCTTCATAAAAGGCGGCAGACCGATAAAAGTTAACAATTGCCCTGCCAATGCAGCATTGTTCTTGACTTCGGAAATATCTTATAAATACACACTTGAGATAGAAGCATCATTAGCCTTCTATCTACAACTCTGCCAAGAGTAATCTTGTGCGAAGGTAGACACCTTTGAAGACCCATATTAGACACTCTTGAGTTTTGGGCCACAGTTGGACCATTACTGCAAAGCAGGGGAGGCAATTCCGTGACACTCACTAAAACAATTATTTGGAAAAGTAACTTCTAATTATCCTCTTAAATGGGGTCGATCTTTGCTGTTATTTTTGCTTATAGAGAATTTCCTCAAGAAAGGACGAGCTTTCTCATGTCGAACTAGATATGATGCAAATCCCAGAGTCCCCACGATGGTGCTTAAAGATTTCCTACAAGTTAGTTATTGACTTACGCCAACGTATAGTCGAAGCTTGTGATATCGCTTCTCAATCTATTTAGACGGCTAATCTTCGGTCAATTTCGTCTCAATACAATTAGTTTGAGAAAACTACGTTTCTTTTCAACTGGTGATGACGTACTTCTTCTCTTCGTGAAAGATGATCTTTACCTTGTCTCTTGGCATGGGCCTTTCAAAGTTATTCGCAAAAGAACTGACGTAGATTATGTCCTGGATGCAAAAGGGAAACAGAAATACCATTTTAACATGCTTAAACATTTTTGTTGAACGTCCACCTGATTTAATGGATGTCATGGAGTCATTAGATGGCAGACCGTCACGTCATGCACACTCAGTTGTAATATAATCAGATAATCATATCTCTGATGAGGTATCATTAAAATTTGCATTGATTTCCGCCGATTGAGTAACATTATGGTTATAGAAGCTGTATCTTTGCCAGTATCAGACGATTTGTTCACTCAGTATCTAACACAACATATTTCAGCAAATTATATGTGTCTAAGGTTATTGGCAGATACCACAAACGGAGTCTGCTAAATCCTCAACTGCATTTACTGCTCCAAGTCTTATTAGAACTTTATGTGTTTTGGCTTGGCAAATGCTCCAGCCACTTTCATATTTATCATGAGTAAATTACTCGATGGTCATAGTGATGTCATTACATTCATAGATGACATATGCATATTTCATTACTCTTGGAAAGACCACATGGAAGATCCCCGTTCTATATTATAATATAATCATCTCACAGCTCGACTTAAAAAGATTCAAAATGGTTTTATAGAAATGTCTTTTCTCGGACATAATAGACTGATGATCCCACTGTTACCCGCATTTTAAACTTAGTTGTTACTCAAACTAAGAAACAGGTTAGGAATCTACTAGGACATTAATTTTTATCACAAATGTATACCTAATTTTTTTGTCAATGCCTTCTTTACTTTTCGACGTTGACACGAAAGGGCATACCTAACAGAGAAGTTTGGACAGAAGAGTGAGGTAATGCACTTACAACTATAAAGAAAATAACTTCAGAAACTACAGTTTTATCACTTCCTAATCTGAGCTTACCTTTTATTTTCAGAACTGATGCTTCTCAGGAAGACATTGGTGTTTGCTTGCTTCAACTGGAAGATGACGTTCGGCATCCCACCTATTCGTCCGCCTGAGACAAACTGCTTGACCATCGAACGAGAATATCTGGCAATCGCATGGTCCACAACCAACCTATAGAGATATCATTTTGTCTACAGAAAGATTATCATTCTTTGGCATTCTTACACTCTTGTCGTTACCTGAATTGACGTATACAATGGTGGTCGTTTCTGTCGATGGAATTCCAATTTACTGTCTTTCCTATCAAAGGATCAGAGAACTTTCTTGCGGACTTTCAGAACTTTCTTATCTAGACTCATTCAGTGACTTTTCGTTGGAAAATAGTTTAATGTTTCTGCGCTGTTGGACTTTAGGAACTTAGTATAATCTTTACTTTATTTAATTTTTAATTTGATCATTTACTGGGCTTATACTTTTGGGTTAGTTAACGTACCGGAGATATATTGCTGATTTCATATTGTTTCAAGATTGCTGGAATCTGGCATCAAACGTAAGAACAGCAACGATTGACGTATGAGAAGATACATGCGGCGTGTATACAACCAGCGCACAACAGGAGCAGTTATCATTCATACCCTTCGACATTTGCTGAGAGAGACTGAGCACTTATGGGTTTGCCCGGAGTGCAGTGACGTCGATAATGACGTCAACAACAGCAGTAACAAAGGCAAAGGTAATATGTCAAGAGCTGCGCACGGTGATTGAAGTATTGGATTTACCCAGATGGGTGTCGGTTGAATTACCGTTACGCGTCTCTGCGTTTGAAATGCATATGTTGTTGTGGAGTTGTCAGAGTATGTTTTGGAATTGTATGGATGGGAAGTCTTTGTGTGGCAGAAAATATTCTTTGAATTTTCTGAACCACATGGGTCATATGCAATATATGATTAGAATTAAGTGAAGATGTTTGATATTTACATATACATAGATGCTCACTGACAAATTTATAGGCAGAAGAATATGAAAATGTTTGGAAACTTGATTACCTGCGCCACACTGACATCGTCAAATTGCATGGTCTTTATGTTCGGAATGAACATTATGAGATGTTCATACCTGTTAAAAGCGATGGTCATTTGTCAACGTGGACATTATAAATAGATTGCCTACATCGACTCGTGAATTATAATGCTGTTTTGCAAAAGCGTAATAATTATATTAAGGATTGTCATTCAAGTGTCGTGTTTTTTTATTAAGTGTTGAGGATCTGTTCTATATTGTCTCGTTACGATCTGTTGGCAATAATAATAACGTCTCAAATGAATTGAGACGTTAGGAACAAGCTTCACGGCAGTCTGTATTTATTAACGTCTGGTCATTTGATGTGGAGGATGCGACAGAGGCACCTGTTGAGATGTGACCGTGGGAGGAGGTAAGGAACGGCACCAAATAATGGTATATAGTGTGACAGTCTGATTTTGTGGAAAGGGAGGAAAATCTGTAGATCGCTTGTGCTAAGGGAAATAATCACAAGACTTTCTTTATTGTGGTTCTTCTGGGGAAGACTGGTTATTCACCAGAGATGTTGCTTTCAGAAGTAAGGAACAACCCAGGAAATCAGGAATACTCGTAAGTGCCTTTGTGGTTTTGAAACTGAACTTGAAGGGTTGACTATAAACAGCAACTTTAACAGTCAAGGGAAATTTCAATAGTGCAGAGCATTTGATAAGTCCAAATGGTTATAAAAGATGTTCTTTATTTCCTTTCGTTTTCAAGGCAAACAGTGTGGCAGTTCGAGAGAAATTTCTGGTGGGGAGCAAATGAAAAACTGCCAGCTTTAGCCTCTAAGGCGAAAGGCTTACGGCTCCTCAATACTATAGTCGTTTTGTGGCATCTGTGGAAATCCTAGCAACATAAAAATTCGAACGAGACTTTGATTAAAACTAAGTCGAACTTACAAGTAGTGGACCAAGCCACAATAAAATCGTAGCAGGGTTTAGTGCTGAGTCACTAATTTACCCTGGTTGGTAGGAGTCTCTAGACGGTTATATTCTTGTCCTAACCGTATGAGTCAAAGGCTTAGTGTTCAATAGTAGGGGATGCGCAATGTTGCTCCACACCTCGACTAGAGAACGCCTTATGTTGGTTTGACTCTAGCTCTGAGATAACTGTCTCAAGCTCTGATGGTTACTATGATGCATCAGTCTTTATACTAGTCTGGTACTATGGCTTGCCAGAAGAAATATTTCTCCTTGGAGTTAAGACCGGAAACCTTCTAATGATTGGTCTTGGGGGCTAGTGGACTGTTGAAATACTCTTTAACCTAACTAACTACGAATCCTCTAGTCTAAAATTATTGTTTCTATGTGATGATGACCAACCATTGTTTAAAGTTGTAGTGGTTTTTGATGTTATTGTATGGTTGTTATGTTACCTAGTGTACTGGATGAGGTCAGCTGTGAAGGCTCCAGAGATAAAAGTTTATGTGAATTCTAGAAGGCCTTTCTGCTACCACTTACGACCTCAAACAGACCTATTCTACTATAATGAATGTTAGCTACGTTAAAAGTCTAGGGTACTGAATGGTGATGTGTAGGTAATAAAATACACAGACACACACATGTAAATTCTAAGTCTAATAATGATAATAATAAACTCTATGATACACTGAATTAACACTGGCTGTTATAGTTTAAGTTTGAAAATTTTTTTAATTTATTAGTCCTGAACCAATTGTTTCTTTTGGTCAGAACATATGAAATGATATGTATTTATCAATAAAATGCATATATATATTGCATAATCAAATGAAATTTTTGTACATAGGTCTATTATTACAATGGTTAATATTAATAATATCTACAATGTCTTGGGAAAAACTAGCACTGGATGTTTAGTTGGGGTGACGTCATCATGCCCAATCTATGGTTACAAAGTTCAGTGTCCTGGACATATGGACTGATGTTAATGTTTATATAACAAGATTTTATTTCCTTATTGATGGTGGGCACAGTTAATGAATCTCCAGCAGGCCAGGTTTGCACTTAACTGGCCTGTGACGATGTAGTACAGAATTCTTGTGGCCCACTCCTCTCAGTAGCTGGAGTAAAATGTTAGGCCGCACAGACACCCGCTTTTGTACTTCTACAAAAGCATCTGGCACAATCGTAGTGCCAGATCAGAAACTCTGAAACAAAATTTGTGCCATGTGTCAACACTCTGTTTACTGCGCCACTCTTACACACAACACCACAAAACAACATTACACAGATTGGGTCAGAACTCTCTGACCAACTTAGCACATCTCACCCAGTTGTTATCAATTAGTACCAATTTCCCAAGACTGCATTGCATCCGAAATATGTTCAATAGTTTCCTCTTCCATTCAATAAGGTGGGTGATATGTTCCCACTGATCTCAATTATAGATCCTCCTTCCATAGTCTTAGATAGGTTTTCATATATTATTTGGTTGTCTCTAGGCCCTGGACTGCTGCTGGGGACCTAGAGCAAGCACTCACTTGTCGTAATCATTTTTCATGATATGGCAGTATCAATCACTCAAAATATTAAAATAAACAAGATAAATGCTTTTTCCCTTACCACAATTCAGAATTGAGAACAAAGTTACTTAGTACTAGCAAAACTCAGCAGAGCTGCTGGCTAGATTAGGGCGTCCCACTGATTTTTATTTAATAATTCCGGGAAATCACCTCTAGCAGTAACGTACTGTGTCAATGGACAGTCTTCTTTAAAATGGCACAAACGTGCGTCTCTCATTCAATAATATAAATACTTCTGTCCAATCAACGGACTTCCCCTCTAACTTTTTCAAATATTCAAAATAAAAGTCAAATTTCAGTCCAGTCTCAGTCTAGTATGTAGTATTTTTCCGAAAATTACACTTGTTTTTTGGACTAACTACATGAAAAAACTACACAAACCTGCCCCACTAAGTTATTTTTAGCTACTATCCTCCGACTTTGCCCCTCTAGTTCACTGCAGTTTGATTTTTGCATTTTTTGGCTCAAGGACGCCAAAAATGTAACTTTAGTGAAAATATGCACAAAAAACTGTTCGCTAGTCTGATTTGAACAATACAGTCTTTCGTCAATATCTTCCGTGTTATCTGTCCGTCTGTGTAATTAAAAGTATATTATTTGTCAGCTTAAGATGGGCTATCAAACTAGCTAGGTTTTATTTTCATAAACTTATTATTAAAGAAAAACCTACTTTTCTCAAGGTTAGTTTTTGAAATTTGTTTTTTTTTTAACCTTCGCCCACGGCGTTTGCCGCTGTATTCAAACAAAACAACTAATTACCGTAAAACGTCCAAGATACGACTGTTTCTAACAAGAGCTAAGGTCGTTTTTCTACCAATTCCTTACATTGTGTCAACTAGTGTCGTGATTTTTTCCTTTAAACTACAAATTGCGTCTTTTTGCCTTTTAGATTCAAACACGTGTTCCGACCGTCATAATTTTTTTTTTCTTTTATCTCCGTTTCCCTCCCGTCTAAAAGGGTAAACCGTTTAGTCTGCATGTTCCAACTAGTTAGTTTCAATGGCGGTAGAAAGCTCTGGCGTAGGTGAAGAAGCCTCGGCATAACTTGCCTATTTTTTTTCCCTACGTGTTATTTTACCCGTTATCTTTATAATTGGAGATATTTTAACGTTGTATCACTGTATTTTTCACCACAAAAGTTCTCTCTAATCTAAATGTTTTCCGGTCTGACTTGTATGGAGGCCACACAAGGTTTGATGACATCATAGGTTCACGTGTGTCATGACTGATGATGTCATTGATTCTTGACTAGTGGTTTATTTATCTCTAACTAGTCATTCATAAAATACTTAACTATAAGGCTAACAGTTGTAGCGACGTAGTAGTCTACACTGTTACATAGAGTGTCCGGCAGTATGGCGTGATGTTTTGGTGACCTGCCCCTAGTCTGAGCCACAAAGTAAGAAAGTTGATGCAAATTTGATTTTTGTGTTAAAGAGTTACTTAGTTCCATGGTGGTGGGTAGATTTCTTCTTCTTCTGCGTTCGTCCTGAAAAGGACGTTGGTTACGTTGTGTCGTCGTTTACAGCGAGCTGCGATATCGGCCCCACACATCCGTTTTCAGCATGGCATTTTTGGGACCAGGTTTGCCTTCCCTCTTCGATCCCTACTCTCTCGGCCAGACTGCAGTGATGCAGCCTGTTTTCAGGACCACCACTTGGAGGTGGAGTAGGGTCTTGGTCAGCTCTGGTTCGCTGCCCCTGACGCAAGTAGTCAAGCTTTGAGTCGCTGACTGCATTCATCTCGTTTGCTGCGTCTTCGGTCCCGGTGGGTAGATTTGAATGCAAGCCTGTGTTATTCATCCGGCACTGGAACACTTGTTTATTGCATCTTTAATGGTTTTGCTTGACGAATAAATAAAACTGTGCGCTTTTTAAATCGTCTGACCATTGATCTTCACTGAATCTATTTGCCTATTAGGTTTTTCTTTTTCTTTGTTTTATTTGCATTGATGTTGTGGTGAAGTGGGATGAATTATTCTGGAATAGTGTGATGCTACGTTATGTGTCTAGGGTATGAGTATGGTGAAGTGTAAGTCACAACAACAGACAGATAAACAATTTAATTTAATCCACTACTCTTGACAACACTGTGACACTCACATACATATAACACTCTACAAAGATATCTTAAAAGAGTCACTGATAAACTTTCAAATAACAATATGTATTCATTACTGGCATGAATGAATATGTGTCCTGATTCAACTACAAGGGAACCAGGAATCACAATCAATTTAAATTACAAGTTATGTACAGAATGTATTTAATATGAATATTGTAGTGACATATATTATTACAAATGTTCTATGTGTGTCAGTTGTGTAGTAGTAAAATGAGGTAATACTGGTTTTGTTTTGTTCAAGCTCTGTTGGTATTTGTCATCATGACTTCAATAGTTTGTCTTTAGGGACCAGTATTGGAGATGTTCACAGTTCCTGATTTTAAGACAAGTAAATTCCCCTCTTAATGTTAATTTTAAAAAGTCAGTTCAAGATGAGGGGACATAATGTTGAGCTCAGCTGGCCAAGTTAGCTTATCTGGCGTGATGGCGGCAGGAAAGGACTCCTCTGCTCGAATTCTCCTCTGGGCTCTGGAGACACCTCACTGATAGCTAAAAGGACCAAGGAGTATGCTGTCCGACACTGGATTCAGCAAAGCTCTGACTAGGTGCTGCTCAGTACCATCAAGACCACTGTCCCTGAAATCAAGAAGGATGTACCTTCTACTTCATAACTAACTTAAACTCTCTTGTTACATTGATCACAACACAGCACAAACATTGAGTTCAGAGCATTAGGCCAACTGTCAGCTTCATTTGAAATACTTTATTCCAGTATTACCCTTCTTAATGGTTACTACGCCTCTGCACTTCCAGCATTATTTCTTTCTAGTCAATCATCCAGGTGTCAGTGTACTGTTTGGCCATTCCATGCCGTTTTACTTCTCTCCGACACCCTCTGTTTAGGCTGGAGCATTACAGGCTTTACCTCACGTTGGCCACTGAACTACACATATATATACAGGCATAAATCAACAATTCACATTCAATTTTCATTAAAAGATATTGAATGGTTCAAGCTTACCACAATTCATACGAATAAACACAGATACGTTGATTAGCAATGAATTCTGGCACAAACTGGCACAAATTCCCATCTGCTTATCTTCCAGGCTTTTATTTAGCCAAATATAAGCTGGCTTCAACGCACTGATGCTTTATCAAGCTATTTTAAACAAGTGGTTTCGAACTAACGCTCCCAAGTGTGTATATCAGCGAGTCTGACCAATGAGCCCCGTTTCGACAAGTGTTTGAAAAAATGTTACCTTTCCCCGTTTCCCCTAACAACCAAGATAGTATTTATAGCCCGACCAATCGTGGTTAGGCTTTCATTTGTTGCGCTCCAATCAATTTGGAGTTTACATGGTAGGCTATTTCTGTAACGTAAATTTTTTTCAAACACGTTAAAAAAAAATCTTATGAGCAGAAATGATTTTATGCTGTCAGGCACCCCCAATATTTTATTTTGGGTATAATTTATTAATTCCTGGACTATTTGCGTAACGTTTTACATATTATTTGTCAGCAAGCCCTAAGGAACCCAAAAATACAAATTTAAAGGAGCTACGTGGCTGCATTCAAAATATGCAATTTCTTCTACCTCCTGTTTCGAAGATGTGCTGTCTGGGTACTGTTATGTTCTCAACCGTAAACCCATCTAATGTTATCTTTTCTAATAAGAGTTTTTTATGATTTATAAACCTAACTCTGGGAAAGGGTAGTGTATTTTATCACTGTCCGTCTGAAAAAAAATTAGTGCATGTAGACTTACACGCGTGATGCATGCGTTCCTGATTTTCAGCCCTCCCCTCTCTCTTTATCCTTTTGTCCATCTGTTCGTTCGTTTTGGTAACGCAGTATAATTAATGTTAGGATTAATTTAGGTCATTACGCAGTACGTCTCAATGTTTTTCTTAGAAATGCAGCACACGTTTCATTGAAGAAGGCGGGTAATAATACAGTAAGCTTTTATATCAACGTGAAAGCGTTACAATTTGCAGACGAAGCAGAAAACAAGGGGGATTTCGAGTACATTCTTTGTGACAGCACTGTTATTTTACCATTGCTCTTCTCTTTATTAATTTTATTTGTTAGGCTTCATATTTACCTAATAATTTATATATGTGGATTAGAATATTTCATGACACCTCCCCTCTTAAAACAGACATTATATGTCAGTCCTTTATTCTATATACACATAGAGAAATTTATTATTATTTCTGGGGTTTACGGTGATTCTCATCACACGGATGGCGGCTTAAAAAATCCGCTCCCAGATTTGTTTTTCCAGATATATACTCAATGCTAAAATTATATGGAGCCAGAAGCAAAGACCATCGGAGTAACCTAGAGTTCTCATGCTTAGCCTGTGCTAAAAACGATAAAGGTTTTTGATCTGTTTGCAACTTAAATGCCTTCCCATATAGATAAATATTGAATTTCTTTATCGCCCATATTACTGCAAGACATTCTTTTTCGCTAGTTGAGTAGTTGATTTCAGCTTTATTCAACTTTCTGCTAGCATATGCCACTGGGCTTAATTCCCCATCCAATGCATCTGATTTCTGTAGAAGAGTTGCACCCAGCCCAATATTACTTGCATCCGTCCTTACTATGAATTCTTGACTTAAGTCAGGTAATTTCAAAATGGGTTTACTTGTGAGCTTTTCCTTCAACTCTTGGT